>JACEFZ010024371.1:442500-632500 GCA_014155875.1 Cepaea nemoralis | reverse complement strand
AGACCGAGAGGAAAATACCTGGATGGCTTGGCCACATGGCTTGGAAGAGACAGGACCACTGAGATGATCCACGACACTGGTGATCGAGTGAAATGGCGAGTCATGACCGCCCACGCTTTCCGGCATGTCACATGATTGATTGATTGATAGTGCTGAAAAATGCTGATGTTGGCTGCAATGTCCTGTAAGGGATATGCAAAACAAAAATGCAAAAAATCATCGGTTTACTTCATCAAGTGCAGTTGAACTAGCGGATAGCAGAGAAGATCGATCCGGGAGTAATGAGCAATCCCTCGCGTTACTCTTGAGCTGCAATACACATAGAATAACTCATCACATTCACTTGTTCATTGTTTTATCTCTTGTTATAGTCCATGAGACATATCTCCATTGGCTATGGCTATCCCTTTGTATTCGGGTTGGCTTGTGGTGCTGTCCTTTGAACAATATGCTGCTTGACCGCTTAAACAAACAGACGATCCCTTTCACAAAGCCTAATGTTATCAAGCTACAGGATCTACAATGAAAGCTCATTTTTCATCCATGTGCGTTGTGGCCAGTGCGAGGAGTTTATGTTTGTTTCCACTACATTCGTCCCTATTCACAAAACCAATCACACGAAAGAAAAACGAAAACATGTACTATGAAGCAAGATCGGTCCAGTGTCATGATCCAGAGCTGATCCACGGCTCTGGTGATCCAGTGAAATGACAAAACATGACCGCCCACGCTTATCGGCATGGCACATGATGGATGGATGTTGACTATTTATTCAGTGCAGGATCTGTTTGGCCGTAAGTTTGTTTGTCGTTGTATTCGTTAATCTCCCCAAAAATATCTGATTTAATTTTTCCCCAGGAACTGACAATAACATTATTCCTGCATAACTGTCACACTCCTGCAGATCCCCTTTGTTAGGAGATCCCCTTTGTTAGGAGGTCCCCTTTCTTTAGGGGGCTGCGTGGTCTCGAGGTATGGTGTCCGCCTCGAGTGCTGGAGGTCCCGGGTTCAAGACCCGGCGATGACCGGGATTTTTTCTCGTGGACTTCTAGTAATAACATTTCCCCTGGTCTCTGGTTAGTGAGGTCGGACGCCCGTGTGTATTGTTGCGCACGTAAAAATTCCCTTGGCAGTTTGAAATCGAAAAAGAGTAGCCTAACGGCGCTGCCCGGGCAAAATTTCGAGTTAAAAATCTACCCAAAGTATTTCAGGACCCTCACCGGTGCTACGGAGTTCGTGCACTGAGCTGAGTTTCTCCAGACTCAGGTTACATTTAGGAGGTGAACGAAGCACTTATGGGTTGCACCCGTGTGCCATGATGTTCATCCATCGACTAACTAAACTAAACTTTGTTAGGAAGTGTCACCAGGTATTGTCTCCCGCATGCTGGTCTCCCAGACTCTGCTAAGTAATGTGTGCAACGCGTGTCTGTATTGGCTTCAATAGCTTCTGCTGCTGGAGAGAAACATTCACAAAGGCAATAGTATAATGGCATTATAATATATATATATTTCTTGTCACTCATACTCGGCAAATTTCTCTGCTACTGCATTATAGTTTTGTTACTGTGGTACTTTCTATTGTAGTAAACAACGAGTGGATCAGCACTCATCCATTCTGAACAAGTCATTCTCAAACGAAGGCAGTTGTAAAAGTGTCGGAATGCAACACGTTTCTGTCACAGTCACGTGAGTAATGGCCTGTCGGTCCGGAGACTTCATTAACTGGCACATGTATGTTTGCGCGCTAACAAAGAATCCCTATTCATATGATTTTTCCTGTCTAAACTAACGTTCTAACCTTTTTTTTTAAACGTGTGCTCAGTCTACGGAGACCTCTAGCAACCACAGACATATACTTTGTATTTTTAAAAATTCGTGTCAACGATATCATATAATTGCCCAGGCAGTTCTCTCTTGTCCATTATGACTCCGGCTAGCGGTCAAGATTGGTCGCACTGAATTAATTATTTGAGTGTCTCCCCCCAAATAAACAGGCGTTTTTTCCCTCTCTATCTACAATCCATCCATCATGTGCCATGCCGATAAGCGTGGGCGGTCATGTTCTGCCATCTCACTCGATCACCAGAGTCGTGGATCAGATCTGTGTTCCTGTCTCGACCATGCCACGTGGACAAGCCATCCAGGTATTGACTTCTCGGTCTTCCCCTTGGTCTCTTCCTTTCGATCTTGCCAGTTGTCACCAAGTTCTCCAAATCATTTCTTCTCATAACATGCCCAAAAACTTTTGACTATCTACGTCTAATGTCTCTAATCAGTTTACGATCTTCATTTCTTTCATTGTTGATTGGTTTTTCTGTCTGTCCATGGTATTATTTGCATTTTCCTCAGAAACCACATTCCCACAGCCATCAGATGTTTTTCAGCTTAACTGCTCATTGTCCACGCTTCACATCCATACAAAAGTATAGGTTCTATGTGGCACTTCAACACTCTTTTTCTCGTTTCAATTGATATCTCTTTATTGGTCAGTATCTTTTTCATCTTGCGAAAGGCTACCTTCGCAATGGCAATTCTTGTTCTAATCTCTTCAAGGTATCTCTCATCAGATGTTATGACTGTGCCGAGATAACAGTATCGATTCACTTGTTTAAGAATATGCCCATCTACTCGTATATCACATTGCGGTATTTCCTTCTTCCCAGTGACGACCATAATCTGTGTCTTCTTAATATTCATTTCTAACCCTAGTTGTTCACTGTGTGCAACAATCGCATTTACTAACTTTTGCAGGACTTGTTCATTGTCTGCAGTCAAGACTGTATCATCTGCATATCTAATGTTATTGATGTATCGTCCTCCAATGTTGATTCCTTCCATATCTTCTATATTTCTGAAAATATTTTCACTGTACAGGGAAAAAAGATCTGGAGACATTACACATCCCTGAGTCACACCTCTTTTAATAGGCTAATATTGACCTACATCGTTATCAATTCTGATGGCAGCTTGTTTTTCCAATATATGTTTTTTCTTTTACAAGTCTAAGGTTTTTTCCATCAATTTGTAGATCTTCAATCTATGTAAAATATCTATTGGTTTTCTCGTTTAGAGTAAGATAAGAGTTAACTCACGCTGGATTCCTTTTACACAACACACACACACACACAGCGCGCGCGCGCATGCACGCACACGCACAGAGATAGAGAGAGAGAGAGAGAGAGAGAGAGAGAGAGAGAGAGAGAGAGAGAGAGAGAGAGAGAGAGAGAGAATAAATTTAAGTGATTCTTTGAAAGTATTTTTCCATATCCTATTTACAGGACATCGCTGTCACCACTAGCACTGCTGTGTTGATGTCTTGGCAAATTTACGTTCAGTAGTTTACGATTGCTTTCTGAACGGCCGGCTCCCATACCAACACGTTAAAACCCAGCGCGAAACGGTCTGCTGCCATATCGGTCGCAGCAGTGTTTCGAACGCAGGTAAGCGGAATTACGAACCACGTACGTAACTCCTTTGCCACGGAAACTGGCCTTTGAAAGTTACCTTAAGCAAATGTATAATTAGAACGTTGTTAAATATGATTGCAATTTTTAAGAAATGGTAACCAGCTCGTGTTGTCTTATTATTGATTTGCTTGCTTGCTTGTGTTCGCTGGCTGTGAAATCCAGTGTGAAGTCCTGTATGTCGGATGAAGATATCCTGTTGTCCAACATCAGTGTGATGTCATACAGGACCTGAGGTTTGCGTGAGTATCCGTTGTCCCATGTCTGGCTTATTGGTGTGCACACTGGTGGTTCCTCGCCGTGCAGGCAGATACTCTTCGACTTCGGAAGAATCAGCGATCCTACTATGTTAGCCAGAATCCCGAAGGGACCTATTGCCCAGAACGCACGACTAGGAACGTGTTAGTAGGTCTTGGCCAGTATAAAACCTGGCCCTGGTGCCTTGGAATCACCTCTGCGCCCCATTATTAATTTAAAAGAACAGTTGTATGGCCTTTACATTGCATTGCAATCAATGCCAACATATATTTTCTTTTCAGTTCAACTTTATGTTCATTGGTTTGTCATTGCCATCTGATGGACTGCCACTCATACTATTGTGACAATCAACGCACAGCAATCTGCTCCCACATCGCTTGGAACGCGGTATTTATGGATTGTGAAGCTGTTGATGTTGATGACCAAATTCACCCAGTATGTGTAAACAATGATATTTTGTAAATGTTTGCGGTACTAGAAAATTAACCAAGACGATATTTTCAGAACTCGATGGCTTAGGTCTATTGCTGGAATTCATGTAACATCAGTTGATATAATTCCTCATGTCTGTCAAGATGAATTTCTGAGCTGAAGAATGATTGTAAAGCACGTGAGAAATCGATGAGAAATCAATAGGAAAATGTGTGCGTTTCTCATTCCAAATGTTCAGAAAGCACTATCCATGCATCTCCCCCCATCTGTGTCGACATATTCTTATGAGTCAGCCTTTTCATTTTGCAAATAAAAACGAAACAACGAAGCAACGAAGCAGAATTTAATATCACCTGCACCTTCCATTTAATCAGCCTTACATGCATCAAAATATGGCAAAAAAAACGTAAACACACTTTTCCTTTTGGTTGTAATCTTATATTACAATAAATGGCATTGCATTTGAATTGTTGTGCTCGCTGAAGTCAGTTTAATCTGTTGATGCGTTAGTTACAAATAAAAGATAACCATTATACTGTAGTTTTAAAACATATTAACATTTATACTGCGAATATCAACATTTATACTGCGAAATCGACATTTTTACTGCGAATAAGTGCGTAGATTTCAACCATTTAAAACATTCAAATGAAAGTGTATTTACTGGGTGGGTGAAATAATAAAAAAAAATTGGGTGGGTGCTCAGATAAATATCAATATTATAAAAGTGGAAATGACACGATGACATTTTGTGAGTACTATGTTAGAACCGAAATTCAGTCCACAGGGCCTGGGTGAACTCTCGTATATGTCGATGATGTCCTCATTTAAAGGCAATCCCAGGCAGACAAGATGTGGGCAGAGGAATGCAGACAACTATACACGCAAGTCTTCATTGTGTAACGAGAACGAGAGAGAGGAGACAACAAGTAGCGCAGCATGAGCCTGCTGATGGTATGTCAAATGTTAGGACCATCACATATGAAAGACCTGAGTGCACGGAGACACAACAAGCCAGCCTTCTCTCCCTTAGCGAACAGCGAGTTCACGCGTCGAACTTTCGTCCAGCTGCGATTATGTCAGTGTAACCTCCTAACGATCACACCAACAATCCTGCTGTGGGGATAACAGAGCACAGATCAATCCTGACAAGGACGGTATGGTCGGATGCTCCTTGAACAATGATCAATTCCTGGCAAGGAAGGTATGGTCGGATGCTCCTTGAACAATGATCAATCCTGACAAGGAAGGTATTGTCGGATGCTCCTTGAACAATGATCAATCCTGACAAGGAAGGTATGGTTGGATGCTCCTTGAACAATGATCAATCCTGGCAAGGAAGGTATGGTTGGATGCTCCTTGAACAATGATCAATCCTGGCAAGGAAGGTATGGTTGGATGCTCCTTGAACAATGATCAATCCTGACAAGGAAGGTATGGTTGGATGCTCCTTGAACAATGATCAATCCTGGCAAGGAAGGTATGGTTGGATGCTCCTTGAACAATGATCAATCCTGACAAGGAAGGTATGGTCGGATGCTCTTTGAACAATGATCAATCCTGACAAGGAATCTGGTCGTGTGCCCCTTCAACAATGTCATGGTTAAATAAAACCAATCTCCCTGGCGTGTACTGCGACGGGATAACATTTGATAACCACGATATGCTAAATACTTACCTGTGATGTACCTGTAACAGGAGCTTATCGTCCTGATACATCGTTGATAATACTATACAGCCAAGCAAACGGGTGTTGGCAGCACTGAGAACTGGCAGCCGGTCATATCGTCATAAAATCATCTGGTCCTGTCCGTTATTGAGCACAGACTGGGCTCTCTATCTCTCTCTCTCTCTCTACTATATATATATATATATATATATATATATATATATATATATATATATATATATATATATATATATATATATATATATAGTTTGTCGGCATTGTAGTGCGAAAGATTCGAGCCTATTCAAAATGGAAGGATTCTATTGTACTAGGCTGGGCTAGTTAGCTGCATATCCTTTACGGGACGTTGCAGTCAACACCAGCAGTGTTTGACTGCTTCTTACGTCTTGGATAACCTTCTGAATAACCAGCACTCAAACCATTGTATGAAAATCAGCACAAAGAGTTCTACTTTTAAATCGAGCAAGAGACACCTCAATAAAAACAATGCGTCACATAATTATCCCTCTCTCAATCAAGTCCAGATTTGCGATGACACAAGCTAAAGCTCATAGAAGTGCCACAAGTGACTTTAGACATCCCCTATATAGAAACATAGCTAAGAGCACGGCAGCACGACTATAGTGGCGAACAGCACGGTGGCGATGGCTGAGACCACACACAATTACGGGAGTGCTAGAGGTTCAAGATGTGAGTAAGAACGTGAGAGGGGGGGGGAGAGAGATATTCACGCACGCGTAGACAGGACAAATTATCATCAATGACAAGTCCTTATAACATTGCCAGAGAATATTTAGAGAAAGGAGAAAGGATATCGCTGGGGGAGATGTGTTTAATAGTATATGCCAATGGATCAGTACAGGTTGGGGGGGGGGGGGGGGGGGGGGGGGGGGTGAGAGATGGGACTGGCAGGTTAGGAAAGTGATGTTGCATGGGTGAAAGAATAAGGTTTATTAGACGGCCAGTCTAAGTGAAAGTGGTTCGTTGCAAGTATAGTTAGGACTAAAGTCCCGATGGAAATATGGCTTAGTACTACTGTGTGACAAAGTGCTATAGGTGAGGTGTACTCTGAAGAAAATTAACCATACGAAAAGTGTTCTAATTACAGTTAATCTGTCACCGCTATCACCAAACCAAACAAATAAATCCCACAGTAATATTGCTACAATATATAGTCAATACCATACAATTTCTCCTGGTCTCCCTGGCCTAGGAGTTAACGACTTTCTCCGTAATCCCGTATATTCTCGTGAATAACGTAACCTGCGCGAGACAAGGTAGCGGTTCTCGCCCGCGTTGGTAACTTACGGGGGTATGTGAGCCGGTCGCTCAGAAAGCAATGGCAAACTACTAAGCGTAATCTTGCCTAGTACATCAACAGCAGCTGAACAATACTGATGTTGACTGCAACGTCCTGTATGGGATATGCAACAACAACAATAACAACAACAACAACAACAACAACAACAAACATACAATTCACTATCAAACTCCTATCATCTTACATAACAGAAATAATGCAAACGTTAAATTATCGATGTTTTGGAGACAGCTACTGGAGTTTAATACTACTAAAATAATATGTCAGCCTTAGTACTGAGTTTTTTGTTAGAAATAATTAGGAAATAATAATATATATATTTTTAGAACAAGAAGTTATTCTCTTGTACGGAATATCTTTAGTTATCAAAAGGTACAAAAACTAAAATGTTCGGCTGTTAAAAAAGAGTCCATAATTCTGTCGAGACCAGCACTCAGTTTGTGTCGTCTTTATATCCCTGGGATGGGGATTTTAAATGTGAACTTACGATTGTGATCATTGTTATGACTCGCCGGGTTTTGTTTGTGAACAGGTTACATCTCTCCAGAATAATATGTCGCTCTCATGAGTTCACAGAGAGTCACTCTTGCATTAACTGATACTCTGATGAACAATCTTACATTAACTGTTACACTGATGAACAATCCAACATTAACTGGTACACTGATAAACAATCCTATATTAACTGGTACACTGATGAACAATCCTACTTCTTTTTACTCTCTTTCTATTTTTTTTTCACCCTACTCTCTCTCTCTCTCTCTCTCTCTCTCTCTCTCTCTCTCTCTCTCTCTCTCTCTCTCTCTCTCTCTCTCTCCCTCTCTCTCTCACTCTTTCTCTCTCTCTCTCTTTCTCTATGGTCTCTCTACCCATTTCCTCTCCTCTCTATCCCTCTTCTCTTTACTTTCTTTCTATTCTTTCCCACCCTGCTATCTATCTCTCTCTCTCTCTCTCTCTCTCTCTCTCTCTCTCTCTCTCTCTCTCTCTCTGTACTGTCTCTCTACTCTCTAAACACCTCTCTGCCTACACTCTCGCCCTCTGTCTACTGTCCACACTCTCTCTCTCTTTACTCTCTCTCTCTCTCTCTCTCTCTCTCTCTCTCTCTCTCTCTCTCACACACACATAATGTACTTTCTATACCCTCTCAGCGGCATGTGCAGGAGTACGGGAAGGTAGACTGCTCCTTTAAGGCACTGTTTATGGATGCGCCCAGGCTGTGCCAGAGTGTTGTCAGGATGCTGGCATGCGATACCACACGACACAAGGCTTAGCTGGATTGATTCAACAGCCACTGTGTCGGAATGTAGCAATCTATCACCTGTGACTGTAGTATGCGTTTTAACGACTCGTGTCGCAGCCAATGGAGAGTCAGCAAGGGATTGAGCCAACAATACGGACGTCTCTAAAGAGATTAGCCAAAGCGTGGACATTCAAGTAACCGAATCAACATTAACAGGTCTATTGAATAAATCAACATTAACAGTTCTATTGAATAAATATGCATTAACAATTATACTGTTTAAATCAACAGTAACAGTTCTACTGAATGAATCAACAGTAACAGTTCTACTGAATGAGTCAACATTAGCAGTTCTACTAAATGAATCAACATTAGCAGTTCTACTGAATGAATAAACATTACCAGTTCTACTGAATGAATCAACATTAGCAGTTCTACTGAATGAATCAACATGCAGTTCTACTGAATGAATCAACATTAACAGTTCTACTGAATGAGCATTAACAGTTGAACTGAATCTATCAATATTAGCATTTCTACTGAATGAAACAACATTAACAGTTCTACTGACTGACTCAGTATTTATCGTGATGAATCAACACGAATAAGTTCCGCTGGACAAATCAAGATTACAAGTTAGAATGCAGCATGTATGGTTGAAGGTAGGGGAGCTGGGAAAAGATCAACAAAGCCAGCATCCGAGCAAATGTAGTAAATCGCTGAAAGCTGATGCATTTGTTACAGAAAACATGGAAGCACCCATAGGCCGGTCCTGAGTGCACTTAATGTAAATTACACCCAGTCGCAGCATAACTGTCCGAGATAGGCTGGTGAAAGCACACACTAGAGCCAGTAAACTTTCAGAGACAGGCTGGTGGAAGCACACACTAGAGCCAGTAAACTGTCAGAGACAGGCTGGTGGAAGCACACACTAGAACCAGTAAACTATCAGAGACAGGCTGGTGGAAGCACACAATAGAGCCAGTAAACTGTCAGAGACAGGCTGGTGGAAGCACACACTAGAACCAGTAAACTGTCAGAGACAGACTGGTGGAAGCACACACTAGAACCAGTAAACTGTCAGAGACAGGCTGGTGGAAGCACACACTAGAACCAGTAAACTGTCAGAGACAGGCTGGTGGAAGCACACACTAGAGCCAGTAAACTGTCAGAGACAGGCTGGTGGAAGCACACACTAGAACCAGTAAACTGTCAGAGACAGACTGGTGGAAGCACACACTAGAACCAGTAAACTGTCAGAGACAGGCTGGTGGAAGCACACACTAGAGCCAGTAAACTGTCAGAGACAGGCTGGTGGAAGCACACACTAGAACCAGTAAACTATCAGAGACAGGCTGGTGGAAGCACACAATAGAGCCAGTAAACTGTCAGAGACAGGCTGGTGGAAGCACACACTAGAACCAGTAAACTGTCAGAGACAGGCTGGTGGAAGCACACACTAGAACCAGTAAACTGTCAGAGACAGGCTGGTGGAAGCACACACTAGAGCCAGTAAACTGTCAGAGACAGGCTGGTGGAAGCACACACTAGAACCAGTAAACTGTCAGAGACAGACTGGTGGAAGCACACACTAGAACCAGTAAACTGTCAGAGACAGGCTGGTGGAAGCACACACTAGAGCCAGTAAACTGTCAGAGACAGGCTGGTGGAAGCACACACTAGAGCCAGTAAACTGTCAGAGACAGGCTGGTGGAAGCACACACTAGAGCCAGTAAACTGTCAGAGACAGGCTGGTGGAAGCACACACTAGAGCCAGTAAACTGTCAGAGACAGGCTGGTGGAAGCACACACTAGAACCAGTAAACTGTCAGAGCTGGTGGAAGCACACACTAGAACCAGTAAACTGTCAGAGATAGGCTGGTGGAAGCACACACTAGAACCAGTAAACTGTCAGAGATAGGCTGGTGGAAGCACACACTAGAACCAGTAAACTGTCAGAGACAGGCTGGTGGAAGCACACACTAGAACCAGTAAACTGTCAGAGACAGGCTGGTGGAAGCACACACTAGAACCAGTAAACTGTCAGAGACAGGCTGGTGGAAGCACACACTAGAACCAGTAAACTGTCAGAGACAGGCTGGTGGAAGCACACACTAGACCAGTAAACTGTCAGAGATAGGCTGGTGGAAGCACACACTAGAGCCAGTAAACTGTCCGAGATAGGCTGGTGGAAGCACACACTAGAGCCAGTAACGTGTCAGAACTGGTGGAAGCACACACTAGAACCAGTAAACTGTCAGAGATAGGCTGGTGGAAGCACACACTAGAGCCAGTAAACTGTCAGAGACAGACTGGTGGAAGCACACACTAGAGCCAGTAAACTGTCAGAGACAGGCTGGTGGAAGCACACACTAGAGCCAGTAAACTGTCAGAGACAGGCTGGTGGAAGCACACACTAGAGCCAGTAAACTGTCAGAGATAGGCTGGTGGAAGCACACACTAGAGCCAGTAAACTGTCAGAGACAGGCTGGCGAAAGCACACACTAGAGCCAGTAAACTGTCAGAGATAGGCTGTTGGAAGCACACACTAGAGCCAGTAAACTGTCAGAGCTGGTGGAAGCACACACTAGAGCCAGTAAACTGTCAGAGATAGGCTTGTGGAAGCACACACCAGAGCCAGTAAACTGTCAGAGACAGGCTGGTGGAAGCACACACTAGAGCCAGTAAACTGTCAGAGATAGGCTGGTGGAAGCACACACTAGAGCAAGTAAACTGTCAGAGACAGGCTTGCGGAAGCACACACTAGAGCCAGTAAACTGTCAGAGATAGGCTGGTGGAAGCACATACTAGAGCCAGTAAACTGTCAGAGACAGGCTGGTGGAAGCACACACTAGAGCCAGTAAACTGTCAGAGATAGGCTGGTGGAAGCACACACTAGAGCCGGTAAAGTGAAAGGACTGGTTCCACACGTTGGCGCGCGCTGGATACATGGTTCTAGCCCTGTATGGTGTATAGACCAATCAGCGTTCGCCCCGTGTTGAGGTCAATATCACGCCGTACAACTTGACTTCCCATGACATTTCCAGGTGCCCATTTTGGGCTGGCTCGACCTTTAAGCCCAGGTCAATTATAAAATCTACCAGTATGGTGATTCGAACACAGGACACTGGCGCGGCATGCAGGCGTACTAGCTACTGCGCCACGGCCTCTCCCAACTTACGTCAGACACAATGGACATTGCCGTTTATGGGTGGGGTACACGAGTGTGCGAGTATATTGGTATGTTCGAATGGATAACACTTTAACTTATGATGAGGTCCTCCCTGGCCTGGGGGTTAACGACGTTGTTCGTAATCTCGTACATCCACGAGGAGAAAACAGCTGCGCGAGATTCAGCAGTGAATCGCACCGTTCTGGTAACTTATGAGGGTATGTGAGCCGGTCGTTCAGAAATCAATGGCAAACTACTGAACGTAAACCTTGCCGAGTACATCAACAGCAGCTGTAAATTGCAGGTGTTGACTGTAACGTCCTGGAAGGGATATGCAACATTTAACAAACATAAAAGAAGAGATGCATAAGAGACCATTATAGAAGCGAGTGAATATCGGAGCATGCGGACCACCTGAAAGATGGTGTACACCACCAGCTCAACCGAAAGAACAAGTAATAATCTCCATACTCCATACAAGACCCAACAGTCTTAAATAAGACATGTTTACTAAACTAAAGATAGGAAATGCTGATGAACGTGGCTGTGGGCTGGTACAATGACAGCTGTACATTTATTATAGGAGTACCCAACATATGCAGAACAGAGAACAGTATTTCGGCCTGCGTCCACTCCATTTGATGACACACTTTGTGGAGATGTCAACATGCTGAAATTGACTGCTGCTTTCTGTGCATGTATTCATAATGTCGTCTGAATGCAAACAAAGAAGAAGAAGAAGAAGAAACTTAAGCTGAGGTGCAGTTCCACAGGAGAATTCGGGCTGCACTTTGGAACCACGTGTGATGCTACTGCGCTGAGGGGAGAAGTCCCCGAGGTCACGACTATGTGGACAAGAAATAGCTGGATACTCCGGTTCTATAGCCACGCGTCAATCAAGTTGCGTTAATCACGTGCCATCACTTCAGTGACACAGGAAGTTTCCAGATTTTTCTGAACTATGGGGACATGTTTAGCCATACAAAAACCAACGAATCAATCAATAAGATGAAACACATGGAAGATAGAAGCAGCGCACTCAATGTGAAAAGAAATATTAGACAACACAGGAATACCCATGGCTTAGCAAAAGGGAATACCCAAACACGCGCGATATGAAATACTGGTATTTAGGGATTTTGACATAGAGAAGAAGCCCGCAGACTGGTATTATTGATTGATAGCAGTGGCCAAAACATTCCGTGGAGGGAGAGTAGCTGGGCCGCCAGATTGCCTCCACATGTCTGCCCAGACGGGGCGATTATGGAAATGCGACCACTATCCGGAGAGTACAGGTCGCCATACATCAATTGAATGGATACTTTCTCAGACAATAACGCCTGTTAAATTGAACTCGTGCACGCGACCAGATGTAAGCAAACACGACGGCACACTGCTAGATGTAACGGCAGATATACTTGCAGAGTGTGTTTAGTTGTTAACATTACGTTCGTTCACATTAGGCCATGTCCTAATGCTGAATTGTAGACTTGTTTAGATGGTTATCTGTGAGCTTGTTTACAGCCTCAGGGGTCAGGGTTCAATGTCCGGAAGTTACACGAACCTTTTGTACGAACTGTACTCATCGGGGTTCGAAAAGGTTGGGGAATAATTGTCCAAATTGTCTGGGAATTGTCTGAGAAGGAAATAAAGCAAGGAAAGGAACTGAGTCCGCAATCCAGTGTTTACCAGGGACTATCTACGAATGCGCCGGCTCACCTATTTCCGTGATCCCGTGGACTCTCGTGAGTGGCGTGACGTACGGCGAGAATCTGTAGGGGTTCTGGCTGCGGCCGTGACTTACGGGGTATGTGAGCCGGTCGCTCAGAAAGCAATGGCAAACTACTGAGCGTAATCTTGCCAAGAAATCAACAATCAGCCGAAAGATACTGATGTTGACAGCGATGTCCTGTAAAGGATATGCGAGAAAAAAAAATCCTCTAATGCAGACCAGGATGACCATGCCAGACAGGAAACGTGGGCAAGCAAGAACGCGTCATAGCACAGCCTGTACACTGGGAGGGCAGCGACATTAGACTCGTTTATTTTATCACAAACCGCAACCACGTGGTTTCTTTTTCAATGTATTAAATAAGAAACCGAGAAGCCCAGCGGACAAGATTATATCTCCAGACCACACACTCCAATACACACGTGCTTACAGACAAGATTATATCTACTGGCCATATATTTTTACAGACAACATTATATCTCCAGGCCACACGTGTTTACGGACAAGATTATATCTACTGGCCATATATTTTTACAGACAGGATTATATCTCCAGTCCACACATGTTTACAGACAAGATTATATCTCCAGACCACACATCTTTACAGACAAGATTATATCTCCAGGCGACACATCTTTATAGACAAGATTATATCTCCAGTCCACACTTGTTTACAAACAAGATTATATCTCCAGTCCACACTTGTTTACAAACAAGATTATATCTCCAGTCCACACTTGTTTACAAACAAGATTATATCTCCAGTCCACACTTGTTTACAAACAAGATTATATCTCCAGTCCACACTTGTTTACAAACAAGATTATATCTCCAGTCCACACATGTTTACAGACAAGATTATATCTCCAGACCACACATCTTTACAGACAAGATTATATCTCCAGGCGACACATCTTTATAGACAAGATTATATCTCCAGTCCACACTTGTTTACAAACAAGATTATATCTCCAGTCCACACTTGTTTACAAACAAGATTATATCTCCAGTCCACACTTGTTTACAAACAAGATTATATCTCCAGTCCACACTTGTTTACAAACAAGATTATATCTCCAGTCCACACTTGTTTACAAACAAGATTATATCTCCAGTCCACACATGTTTACAGACAAGATTATATCTCCAGACCACACATCTTTACAGACAAGATTATATTGCCAGGCGACACATCTTTATAGACAAGATTATATCTCCAGTCCACACTTGTTTACAAACAAGATTATATCTCCAGTCCACACTTGTTTACAAACAAGATTATATCTCCAGGCCACGTTACGACGTTACGTATCTCTTGAGTTTCAACTTTATTTTACATATCAGCAGATAGTGATCCAAATGTGCATCTGCACCTCTAAAATGTTTAAATCACAGAGAGATTATCTAAATTTCTTGCTAATACGGATATGGACAATCTGATTGTTCGTTTTGTGGTTTGGTGATGTCCACGTTGCGTTATGCATTCTTATGTGAGAAAAAAAACACTTCCGCCTCTCACATACTGATTCACTGCGCAAAAATGTGTGAATTAGTTTACATGTTTATGCATTACCTCTAGTCCATGTTTTGGCATGATCTCTTATAACCAATGCTATCCTATCCTATGTTGACATTTAGGTCACCCATCGACATTTTGTTGCCGCCGTTTGTTTGTTTGTTAAGCTTTGAAAGTTTAGGTTCAGCTCGTCATTTATTTATTCATCGTTATCTTTTGTTGATGATTAACACTGAATCTCTTTCATGATTATTTTCTTGTTTGTTGTTGTGATTTTAAATATTGCTGTTATTATTATCTCTATAACTCACTGCTTCCAGCTCTGTTAATGCGTTCTTGTCCTCTTTAACGTTAAAGCCACACCCTTAATGTAGGGGGAACTTTCCTCTTGAGAACCACATTGTTACACATGTACGTAAATGCGTTTTGCCTGCTTCAAATCATCATGTTCCGCATAATCCCACAAAACTAATGTTATATTTCATTTCTTCTACCACCTGTATTGTATTTCCTCATTCACATATAATTGTAACATTCCTGGTGTCCTTCTGGAGATTAACATAGTTTAAAGAAAGGTAATCAGTGATCCAAACTCCTTGTGGAATTCTCTCATAGCTTTTCTATAAGAACTTTCTTTCCTGGGTTTGTCTGGGGTTTTCTGTTTTATTTATATCACTTGTTCATTGAAAGCATTTTGTGTGTAATTGTCTACTTAGTGGGCTAGCTTGCCCTAAGCACAACCTTTCTTAATCGCCTCTTTAAACATGCTTGTAAAGGGGCAGTGTTACTATTTGTTGCCTAACTTACAGGCTACGTAACATACGTAACATACGGGCGTCCCCACAGGGCAGAATTGGTCTTAAGAAAATAACCCTACCTCTGCTGGGGATTGAACCACTGTCCCCGCAAAGCACGCCCACTAGCCATATCCCGCTGCACAAAATAGCAGACACGAGACAGGCTGTGAGAATGCCATTCATTGCTGTGCGGTTATGTCGAAAGAATTAGCTAATTATCTCTGGCAGATTCTGGCACCTCTGCTATGTCCGGTCGGAATTAATCAGAGATTAGCCGTGAACAATAATTAAGGCCCCATAGTTAGGGTGCCATGCATCCTTAGGGTGAAGACTGCAGCATCAGTTTCCATGCAAATGATCTGTGTAGTCAACACCAAAATCATGTTGTCAGTTTGCTTCCATGGCGCCTTCTTCTCCTCTCTATTTTCCACCTTTCACTCGTGTCATGTCAGTGTGGGGATTTATTTGGTTTCTGGACTTGAAGATGGGACGGAGAGTTCTGCAACTTAGAACCGACGGGTAAGGTGCTTTGGTAGCATGCGGGGAGAAAACACCATACTCCAACAAATACAAGCTCTTGTCTAGGCTTAAACGACCTGAAGGTTAATCCATCGAATTTAACAAGTTAAAACTCGTTGTTTCCCTGAGGATTAATAACCAGCCAATGTTGACTTCAGCCACAGAATCTCAGGAAACTCAATCATTGCTGAGGAATGCGTCTGTGACAACACAAGAGTAATCAGCTAGCCAATGAGCGACATGGCTACCTTTGTAAAATGAACTCTCGGTCTCCAAGGACTGGCCGGACTCACATGTATCGGGATTATGGCTTTATATATACATTCAATCCTGAAGGTCTAGGAAGCCCCACCCCCCCCCCCACCCACACCTCTCCCCACGCCCTCCTCAGTATCTGTGCATGTAATTGTTGACGAAACCAGTTGTGTGTTGGTTAACAGGTCTTCGTTGACTGCCTGCGACATCGCACTGCTGTCTGGTCTCACTATTTTCCACAAGTCTGGTCTCACCATTTTCCACTTGCTGTTCTTGAAGTTATGGTCGTCACTAGGAAGAACGAAGTACCACAATGTAATATACAAGTAAATGGGAATATTCTTCAGCAAGTGAATCGGTACAATTATCTCGGAACAGTCATAACATCTGATGGGAGATGCCTTGAAGAGATTAGAACAAGAATCGCCATGGCGAAAGTAGCCTTTAGCAAGATGAAAAACCTTCTGACCAATAAAAATATGGCTGCAGAAATGTGGTTTCTGAGGAAAATGCAAAGAATACCATGGACAAACAGAAAATCCAATTACCAAGTACTACAGGAAACAAATGAAAATCGTAAATTGATTACAGAAATTAGACGTAGACAGTCAAAATTTTTTGGACATGTTATGAAAAGAAATGGATTGGAGAACTGGCTAGATCGAAGGGGATAGACCAAGAGGAAGACCGAGAGGAAAATACCTGGATGGCTTGGCCACATGGCATGGACGAGACAGGAACACTGAGCTGATCCACGACGCTGGTGATCGAGTGAAATGGCGAGTCATGACCGCCCACGCCTTCCGGCATGGCACATGATTGATTGATTGGTTGTTCTTGAAGTCTGCAGCTGAGTGTAGTCACTTGCATGAAGCTGTGGAGTAATTTATCTGAAGCTGTGAAGTCGTTTATGTGAAGCTGTGAACTATCTCCGGGAGACTAAATGAAGGATGGAAAATCACAAGTTATAAGTATTACGATGACATTTAGTGGAAATTAGAAGATATGAGAGGAATTACCACTCGGGGACGTAACATCAATAACATTAGACATGCGGATGACAGAGTATTGATTGCAGACAATGAGCAGGATCTGCAACATTTAGTAGTTGCGGTAGTTGCACAGTGAACAACTAGGGTCAGAATTAAATTGTACGAAGACACCGATTGTGGTGGTCCCTGGGAAGAAAGAAATAACACAATGTGATATACAAGTAAATATGAATATTCTTAAACAAGTGAATCGGTACAATTATCTCGGAACAGTCATAACATCTGATGGGGGAGGGGGGGGGGGGTGTTTTGAAGAGATTAGAGCAAGAATCGCCATGGCAACGGTAGCTTTTTGCAAGATGAAAAACATACTGACCATAAAAAGATGTCATATGAAACGAGAAATAGAGTGTTGAAGTGCTACATAGAACATGTACTTTTCTATGGATGTGAAGCGTGGACAATGAGCAAACAAGCTGAAAAACATCTGATGGCTGTGGAAATGTGGTTTATAGGGAAAATGCAAAGAATACCATGAACAGACAGAAACACCAATGACCAATTCCTTGTTAGGTGAAGATATATATTTTATTTTTATGTATAGGGAAAATTCCCGGGTTTAATGGGTTATCAATTCCTTCTTAGTCAGCCATCATTAAAAAAAACCTGAAATTCGACTCAAGAACCCCCAAGTATGGAACAAGGCTGAAAGTGTAAGATTCCAACACTATACGTATGATGTTAGGTTCTCCTATAGAAGGCATAAAGAGCATGGAAATTTACCGCAGGAAAAGAGGAGACTGCTCACTCTATAAAGAAGATTTGCCCACGTGAGATTATCCATCCACTTTCGCGCTTTTCAATAATTTATAAATAGGGTGTATGTACCACCTGCAATAAACAAATACTAAAAAGATTCAACAAGGAATAGACACGTGGATCTAAATCAAACAACATATTGGGGCAATTGATGGGGTTTCGGGAAGATCTGTGACCTGCATTTTGAAAACGTACAAAACCACATTTTGCTATCATAAGGGACAATTAATTCAATATCAAATAGTGCTAAATCAAATATATCTAGTTGATATTTCCTGAAGATATCCATTAATTGTTTGTAAAATCCTTCAACTTAAAATTCAATAACTGGTATTCAGGATCAGATGCTCCTCCTACTGGGGATTATGGAATATCATCCTCTTCTCAGCACACACACAGTCCATAAAAAAGTCTTTTTCACCACAAATACTTTACTGCTAAATTATGAAACTGGATAAGGTGGTACTTTCCTTGTTGTAGTTAACTCGTTGTTTCAGCAACGTAACTGTCACTTCCCTTAGGGACAAATGATGGATATGTATAGTCTTACCTACAGTACTGATATACTTAGCTTGTGACGAAAAGGCTTGATGTTGTTGAGGTCGGGTAGTCATTCTAGACAACTGATATCTACGCTTTAGGTCGTCCAAAAGGTAAATTCCTCAAAGCATCAGAGATTATGAAGACCGCCGTCCCGTTGTATATGTTCATGGTTCTGAACACCTCAACAGCAATCAGTAGATAAAGCATGATGGTAAGGCCAAAATCACCACACTACTCTGGTGACATAAACACAAACACCGACCGCTATACATTTGAAAAACCCAAATGTTATCGTGAAAACAAACAGGGGGGGGGGGGGGGATAAAAGAGGAGAAAGGAGGGTGTTACTACTAGGAAGTGGAATCACTACTCCCTCTTCTCTGGTAATGGAATTGGATCAAGCATCTGATAGAGTGTGACTGATGTCTGCACATGGATCAACACCTCTTCGTGATTGATACAGGGACGTTATGATGCGACAAGAACGTCATGGTGAGACAAGGACGTCATGATAAGACATGGACGTCATGATGAGATAAAACGTCATGATGAGAAAAGGACCTCATTGTGAGACAAGGACGTCATGATACGATTTCACCATCTCATGTCATAACTGCAAGACCGGTCAACACTCCCTTCGTGTAGTGCACTCATTACACAAGTGCTAGTTCTTACTGGGGTCAAATTCTAACATATCTTCTCCATCAAGCAGGGTAAAACAATAAATCAACATTTACACGTGAAACATTCACAAATGATAATCACATATAGATCATTTCATGACATAATGATCATAAGAAATAATGAGAGAACCTCCAGATAGAAATTCATTTATCTCATAATATCAACGAAGATTCGAACACACGAATGTAGTACCCTTCCCCGTCTGTCTCCGTGGAGTAGTGGTAAGGACGTGGTTCAAATTCCTGTCCACTTTTGCAAGCGTTATAGTTGCACGAAATTCAGCAACAAACTGCTTTATGCCAATCATTCAGGAAGCATTTGGCAGATACTGAACGCAAAATTCCGCTAAGTCATCAACAGCAATTGTACAATGCTGGCATTGAGTCAAACGTCCTGCAAAATCATTCACCAAATATCAGTCGTTATTTCCCATATGAGTAATAATCCCAGAAAAAGAACATTGTATTCACGCTCAAATTCCCATAGCATATTCAATAAAGAGGTGAAAATGGAGAATCACATATAAGTGCACAATAGTTTAAGACTCAGACTCTTAAGAACAATGTCCACCGCATAAGGAAGAATGCTCAAGATGTGCATTTATCAAGAGCAATTTCTACAGCATAAGGAAGAATGCTCATGAAATGCGTTTATAGTGAGACGGCATTCACATAGCATATAGAAATATTCCTAGGAGATGGAATTTAAGCATGGTAAAATCAACAGTGAAATAGCTGCAGAATTCTTCTCAGAAAGCGAGCAGTGAAATGTTAATTTCACAATCTCACCATTTTACATACAGACAACATGTTACCTTTATCACATTTCATCAGGCAACGTCATAATACGTTTGCTAATGGTTGAGCTTACCTCCGTCCGGAGAATATACAGGGCAAAATAAACCCCAAACGAAAAACAATAAGACGACGTGTTCTCTGAAAATTCTCAAATGCCTACCCAGCATTCTGCCGGAGCTATCTCGAACATTTTGCCGGCGACGCTCGCTGAATTATCCAATCGACTATCTCCGTTGAGACGCCACGCTGTGCTATATAAAGTTGACACTTGAAGCTATCTTTATCGCTGATCAAATTTTCTCCATATGGTATCCAAAACTGCACATTTGTTATGAAATCTCAGACACCACTGGAAATACTGTGGGGACGACGGTAGATATATCACAGTCCTACAAGAAACAAATTAAAATCGTAAACTGATTAGAGAAATTAGACGTAGACAGTCAACATGTTTTGGACACGTGTCGTGTCCTCCTTTAAAGTGTCGTCCCTGGAGTGAGGAGATCCGACACCCACATTATAATATTTTTTCCCTCTCAATATTCTGGAGAATCCACCAGCTTCCGTCCAACACACTCCATCAGCCTATGGACACCTTTTCCTATCACTCTCACACTGTCGTACTATGCCCCCTTCTCATACTTCCCCAACGCAACATACTCAACAACTCTTGCTTCTAGAAATTAATAAAGAGTAATTTATTAAAATAAACGTGTAACGTATATGAGACGTGTATGTGAAGAAAATGTGTGACGTGTTCTATAAAGTGTGTAGACTCTGACTCTCAGACAGCAACCCAGTCAGCTGATCCCAGCAAAGATAGACCACAGCACGTTACGTCAGAACATGTACTTCTCACCCGTTGCCGAAACCATCTTGCCGGATACTGCTTTGCCTCTGTAGACCTCTGGTAATCCAATTTCATGAACATCCAAAATAGACACCGGTGGTATTAACAGTTAATCATGGACCGGTTGCACTCTACACAATGTCCGTTCCTAACGTTCCTTAACAAACTGCACAAGTCTTTTGTAGTGTGTACGCAGTTAGTTAGTTAGTTAGTTAGTCGACAGATCATCCTCGTTGCACATCGAACCATTCAGTCCATAAGTGCTAATTACTAATGTTAATTGTTACTGTACTAACACTAGGTACTCTTAGCCGGTTCTCGGTTCGTTACTACTGTCTAATGCTGTGTGGTGCATCAGTATGCATCACTCTCTTTGATGAATCAACTTCCTTCTAGCTTTAGTTACGTTCTGTATGCAACTTTATTGATTGTTGAACTGGTGTTCTTCAGAATGTGTTTTTTAATTCTTTCCCAAAACTTGTAGAGTTTCCTTGGATCTGGTAGGGAACCTAGGATAGAAACAACACATCTGGTGATAGTACTAGTCACTGATCCCTTCGGCTGAGTGTAAGCCTATCACCTTGCTTAATGATCTTTAGCTAACTAGACTTAGTCATAGAGCAGATTAGCTACCCACCTAGAGCCGAATCAGGCTATGACAAAGAAAAAATCAGCAAACAGAATGCGGAACCCCGCCCACCAGGGACACCTACGGGAAGATCCCAATTATCCCTCATTGCTCAATTCTCAACTAGTAAAGCTTATCAACACTTCACTAATCTATTTTAGCTAACAGAGCCAAGTATCACTTCACTACTCTAGCTAGTTTCCACTAACAGTGCTAATCATCACACTATAGTTTAACAAGGCTACTGCCTAAAGTAATTATAACGAATATATTATAATAAGTTATACCTTAAATGGCACTACTGCAGTCCTATAAATCATATCTACATCTGCCATATAGGCACGTGTAAAATTAAGTCACTAATTAACACACGGTAGATATTATTTCCACTGGCACTGCAGTGCCCTGCACTCTGTCTAGAGCATTATTCAAGTCCACCCTAGTTGATCTCAACTCGAGTTTATATGGCAAACTACCAAAGTTGTCCACGTGACGTTATCCTTTACTCCCCCACACAGGTGGCACAGTGGCAAATCATCCCCTGTCAAGAACTATTTTCCTGGCTTAAATCCTGTCAAAGTTGTCAGTAATTGCCTAGATTCTCAAAACAAGCCAGCTAGTTTCTGTAAACTCCCAACAAAGAGTTTCGATACCAAGCTGCCAATCATCTTGATGTTCCGGAAACCAAGAATTGACAGATGCACTGTTTTCCGTACTAGGTACTTCCGTTTTACATCTGCCCCTGTGATCTCACGGCTTCCCTCTGCATTCAAATGTTGACAAACTTGTCACTCTTCTGTTCCGTGGTGACAATCCCAGCAGCCATTTCCGTCTGATGTCCGGCAGTATAGATGACAAACGGAACCATTCCATATCCTTCTCCCTCACCACCAAATGTGTTTATGGGCTGACACGATGTAACCTGTACAACTGTGTTTACTCTGTTAGTACAAATAGATGTCGCTGGTCGATCGTCCGCTTAATCCGAAAATCCTCTGTAATAATCAACCGGATAAACACACGGTTTCATTTTGTGACAACACGTTATAAGAAGAAATAAATTGAAGAACTTGGTGATAGCTGACAAGAATGAGGGGGTAAGGCCAAGAGGAAGGTAGAGATGTAAATACCTGGAAGGTTTGGCCAAGTGGTATGAGAGACAAGAACGCGACTCTAATGATCGTGTGAGATGGCGAAACATAACCGCCCATGCTTATCGGCATGGCACATGATGATGATATTCCCACCGTCTCGCCGGCCTGATCCTGGAGTACTGGATTGGATGGCTAAATTTCTCAGACAAAGGCCAAAAAACCAGGAC
Source organism: Cepaea nemoralis (assembly GCA_014155875.1). Taxonomy (NCBI): domain Eukaryota; kingdom Metazoa; phylum Mollusca; class Gastropoda; order Stylommatophora; family Helicidae; genus Cepaea; species Cepaea nemoralis. The sequence goes on along the minus strand of JACEFZ010024371.1, from coordinate 609,468 downwards.
GACCACGGCAGGTGGGTATCAAAGACCGTTGTCAATACACACTTTATACATTATACAAGCGACTCACAACATTTATAGCGTGTATGATTATGTTATACACACATTTGAATCCACAGTGATATTGCGAAGTTCGTGCACTGTGCTGAGATTCTCCTTATGTGATCTATGGAAGGAGATTGTAGCACTTATGGAAATATCCGTGTGCAATGAAAGGGATCCTCTACAAATCAAACCAATAAAAAAAAACAATGAGAAATTACAAGAAGCAACATACGTACTGTAACGAAGCAGACTGTTGATCGAAATTCTGTCCGAAATTGAAATGTACACAGTAGTTTGTTTGTTTGTTTGTTTTTTTTTTGTTTTTTTTTTTTAATGTATGTTGGCACAAGCACAGCTTCAAAACTAATATCAATTCAGGAAGAAGGGTGTATCGAAACATATCACTGTTAGCTTGGACCAGGATTTTCAGGACACAAACGGAAGTTACGCATCGTAAATATATACGGATGCCTTGAAACAACAATTGTGATGAAACGAAAGTTAATTTTTGGATGCAATTGGAGACAGAATTTACGTGGCGGATACCAGCTCCGGAAAATTGTTCTTGATAATTAAACCTCTGGGAAGAAAGCGCTCAATGTAAAACGTGCAAGAAATAACGGAAGAATGGACAGTATTCAGAAAAACGAATTAATAATGGACAATTACGGAGAATTCGGCAGAATTCAACTCGCCAAAATAAAAGCTCCTATTTCAATCGCCCAAGCGAGCTCAATGAAACTTGCTCGCCTGTTTGCGGGAGGAGAGATCCTTCGGGGAAAGGGGGGGGGGGGGGGGGGGGGGGGAGTCTGCACTAACATTTGCTGCTGAGAGGAGGCTATGACATGTTTGTCAATTACAGTGAAAGAATTATTCTTTATTTTTAGGGACAAGTGTCAAAAACGGATGGGGTCAATTCTAGAAATGGGCACGAAGTTTCAATGTCAATTTGTCACATCTACAAGAAACACTCGAGAAGATGCCGAGAACTAACAACTTCAACATTTCAAGCTATTCAACGGTGAGCGCTTGCACGCACGCACACACGCACACACGCACACATGCACACACACACACACACACACAATCATACATACTGAATATTATTGATCCATAACTTCAGCAACGTCTAACTTTAACCCTTTGCAGTTGACTTTTTAAAAACAGTGTGTCCTAATAGAAGCTACAATTGAATCCTCACGGCAACTGAAAGGTGAAATTTGAGACAACTGCGGGATCTGATCACCTGGACTTTCATCCACTAAGCGCTGTTGTAGTCTTTGCTGGCTGTGGACGACTGTATCAGTCCAACATGCTGACGTCAGACACGCCAAAACACGAGCCAGGTGACGTGTGATGCACTCAGTATACTGCCAAAATCAGTGCTTGCAAAGGAGGAGCGGCAGGCCGAGTGGTTAGAACGCTGGACTTTCCTTCGGGAGATCCGGGTTGGATCCCTCGGTAAGGTGTGGGATTTTTTCTGTCGGGGGCAAAAAGAAAATCCTAACCTGCACAGTTCGCGGCGACTGCACTAGCCAGGCGGCCTTAATTACTCAGGCTCAAAGACCATCTCTGCCATACACCGCAAGGTACTATATTGGCAGTAAATAACAGCAAAGGACTAAATTGTGCGTGTGGAATAGCGTTCCCTATTATCAGTGTCCCTCGCCATCAGGCTAACCCACTCCGACTTCTCAGGCACTTGTGATATACTTCCCCAAGTCAAAGACGAGAAGTCCTAGATTGTCTGACAGGCTCCCGCCATGAAGCAGACTATCAGTCAGGCCTCTTTCAAAAGTTGAGTTGAGGTGAGTCAAGAATGGACATCACAACACTTAAACATTCCCTTACGGATTCTGTCCTCATCTGCAACAGCCAAAGAAGAATCCCAATTATAATGGTACCAGTAGCAATCTGATTATGTGTCGTCTGGCCTTCCTCGGAATTTTGAGTGTTGGCCAAATTCTCAGGGCAGTTCCTGCACTGCCATTCTCTCCAAACCGTGATAGTCTATCTGTTCTTCTGCACTATACACGCGATTCCCAAGGGCCCCGACCACATCTGCCTTACCAAGGCACCAATACCCCACCAGGTGATGCTGACCCAGCCCATCTGTCAAGACTTGTTTGTGTCGCGAACATTATATGTCGAAATTACTACAATAATAAATCTGGCTTTGCCAACTTTTTGCTAGGCTATTACAATTACAATTTCCAGTTTATTATACTCAACAAACGGAGTTATTCATTTCCTCCAATTTTCTATGTTGATAAATGCAAGTGTGTGTTCTACATTTTAGAATTCTTTAACGAAGAAGAGTGATAAGGCAAGGGGGTCATCTGACATCTATTAAAATGATAGCCATGAGAACAGCTGTTTGTGAGTTTGCGTTACTTTTCGTGTGGTTGAATAACATTCCCTAGACCAGTTATTTATATAGAGCCATATCTCCACACAACATATTGAGCTCTGTTAACATTGTTGTTATTCACACTGAATAATAAGCAATGATAAACAGCAATAGAAAGCGGTCAATTTACGAATTTTCAAGCCTTCCACCGCTCTTTAACATACTAAAGTATTGACAAACAGTGGACATTGACACCCCTCCCCAACAATACTTTCATAGTAGACACAAAGTAAACAAATAACTATTCAGTTTTCACCCAGCTCCCCAAGACTCTCCAGCTGGCAACTGTACCTAGACTAAAATAAGTAACTGTCCAGTTATCACTCAGTTCCCCTAAGACTCTACCACTGGCGACAGCCCCTGAACTACAATAAATAACTGTCCAGTTTTCACCCAGTCTAACAAGACTCTCCAGCTGGCGACAGCCTATGAACTAAAGTAAATAACTGTCGAGTTTTCACCCAGTTCCCCAAGACTCTCCAGCTGACGACAGCCCCTGTACTAAAGTAAATAACTGTCCAGTTTTCACCCAGTTCCCAAAGACTCTCCAGCTGACGACAGCCTATAAACTAAACTAAATAAATGTCCAGTTTTCACCCAGTTCCCCAAGACTCTCCAGCTGACGGCAGACCCTGGACTAAAGTAAATAAATGTTCAGTTTTCACCCAGTCCCCCAAGACTCTCCCGCTGACGACAGTCTATGAACTAAACTTTAAAAAAATGTCCAGTTTTCACCCAGTCCCCCAAGACTCTCCCGCTGGCGACAGCCTCTGGACTAAAATAAATAAATGTACAGTTTTCACCCAGTCCCCCAAGGCTCTCCAGCTAGTAACAGCCCCTGGACAAAAGAAAATCACTGTCCAGTTTTCACCCAGTCCTAAAGACTTTCTAGCCATCGACAACTCCTGGACTAACATAAATTTCTGTCCAGTTTTCACCCAGTTCCCCTAAGACTCTCCAGCTGGCGACAGCCCCTCGACTTAAGAAAATCACTCTCGTTTTTCACCCAGTCCCCCAAGACTCTCAGCTCCTGTACTACATCCCTGAAAGTCATGCCTTGTTCCGGGACTGGCCGCGAATGGCTACTGTCAGTGTGCATGACTGTCCTGACCACAGCCTGCCTTACCGTGCACCAGCACCCCACCCAGCGGGTAGACCCAGCCAATCTATCCCACCCAGCGGGTAGACCCAGCCAATCTATCCCACCCAGCTGGTAGACCCAGCCAATCTATCCCACCCAGCGGTGTAGACCAGGCCAATCTATCCCACCCAGCGGTGTAGACCAGGCCAATCTATCCGTCCGTTTGTTTCCCAAAACACGTTCATATTAACAGTATGGAAGAACAGATACATTGTCATAGATTGTTGAGATTGGTGGGCAGGGAGTGACCACACGATCTGGCCGATACCGAGCACGCTAAGGAAATGCCAGACGGACACATAATTAGAAAGGAACTCTTCGCTGGTTGTTGAAGATGGGTACAGAGCGCACGCATATGGGAATGTCTTGAGTGGTGTGATGTCGGTGTTTGACTCAGCTGAATTAAGTTAGAATGACTGCGTGAACATCAATCAATCAATCAATCGTTAGAATGACTGCGTGAACATCAATCAATCAATCATTAGAATGACTGCGTGAACATCAATCAATTAATCATTAGAATGACTGCGTGGACATCAATTAATTAATCAATCAGGTACCGTCTCCACAATGAAGGTTGGCTGCAATGGATCTCCAACACTGTCTGTCTCGCCCTGACTGTACATTCCTTGAGTCCATCACTTGATGCTATCTTCCCACTTGTATGGTTGTCTGACTCTCTATGAGAACTGTGTTGTCTCCAACCATTGGGCACTTGGTGTTGGGTTTAGTAGATGTGAATGACATGCCTGGCATTTAGAGAGGAAGAAAGCGACTGTAATCAGGGACATAATGCCTCTTGCAACGGGAGATAAACTTGGTATCCACAATATAGATTGAAAATATTGCTAGGCTGATCGCACATTAGTTGACAAAGAGGCAAAAATCACTCCGATTATAAAAACGATTGTATTCTTTACTGTAATTTTATAGTTCACTTCTTTACATTCAATATCACTCCGTTCACGCGAGCGCGCGCGCGCGCACACACACACACTCACACAGACAGACAGACAGACAGACAGAGAGAGAGAGAGAGAGAGAGAGAGAGAGAGAGAGAAACACATTTACATATTTATTCTCCCGTTTCTTTCAAATGAAAGCGCGGTTTTTGTGTCCCTGTAATAAAGGGCTGGAGAAAAAAATATCGGCTAATGCACAAGGGAGGCTGAGAAAATTAACGACCTTAGAAAAATGATTAGATTAGCGTTCAAAGGCAATCGGGTGAATATATATATGGGTTTATTTGGTTCCAGATAGCCCACAAGGTCCTACATCAATACGTATTGTTATAAGTAATATCACACATTGTATGAATACAGCGGCATCACAGAACACTGGACAAATATATTTATGAAAGTTCATCATACAACTATACATATTACGTCGTCTTGATAGACAATAGTGTGTTACATTGTGCTTAAAATAAAGGCATAATAGCTATACTCATGGCTGTAGCGAATATGTGATGAAACTTATTCACATGTCCATCCACAATGGATGCATGTGAATACATGGTCATTTCCACCATCACGCACCACCTGAACCTGACGTCCCACACGCTTTTTTTCACTTTTCTTTAAACATTCACTGATCTCATTCTGTACGCGTGTACTGGATAAGGTACACTCCTTGCCGGAGTCTCTGGGAGTGCAGGTTCTCTGACTTTGTACTAATCCCATCCAGTTAAAGGTGGCTGCATCAGACCTGTGGTGGGACAGAGCCATGACAAATACACACACAAATCACTGATCTTACAACTAGGACACAGATGGAGGGGAGGTCAGTGATCACCTCCAAATGTAGAGGCCTGTGATGACATGGAGAGTGCGCGCAGTCATGCAAATGTCAGTTTGTAGTTATTGTCATATATCTATATCTATAAAACAGAGTGTATGTTTGTTTGTGCGGATTTATGTATTGGATGCGTTCGATAACGGTACATCCGATTGAGATGAAATTTTCTACACGTCTTCCTTTCATTCCTGTGCAACCGACTATAATAATTTCTTAATGTAAAATCTTCTACTTATTTAATAACATTTACTTTTCCATTTTCATTATATAATGTCTATATAGCAGGGGGACTTCACTCTAGAAAAGTTATTTCAAGGGGCATAACTTTTAATAATATTTCTATATATTTCATAGTCATATTGTTGGACTTACTTGCACTATTGTTAAACTCTTTGTCTATAGTTATTTTCAGGCATGTGAGTTATAATAAATAATGATATAATCTTTAAGGCATTTTCAAAGTTTGCATAAAAATAATGCATAACATTGTAACCCATCTTTTTCTGCTTACAGAACTTATCAACTGTCATGTCGGTGATTAAAACCTGTTTTCATTAAAAATAATGAATGGTGTGTGGAAGGACATTCTTTTAAGTTACTGTTTACAGGCGAAACCACGCCGGGTCAGATAGATAGACAGCCAACAGATAGTCGGGAACGGAAGCTTATTTGACTACTTATATGAATGAATTAAATGACATGCTCCCCACCAGGGACTGGGTGAAGCCGGGCCGGGACAGACAGACAGACAGATAGACAGACAAACAGATAGTCGGGAACGGGAGAGCTTATATGACTACGTATATGAATAAAATGAGATGCTCCCCACCAGGGACTGGGTGAAGCCGGGTCAGACAGACAGACAGACAGATAGTCGGGAACGGGAGAGCTTATATGACTACTTATATATTTTAAATGAGATGCTCCCCACCAGGGACTGGGTGAAGCCGGGCCGGGTCAGCCAGACAGACAGACAGACAGACAGACAGACAAACAAGCAGACAGACAGACAGACTGATAGATAGATAGATCCCCTCCAGGGCCTGGGCGAAGCCGGGCCGGGTCAGCTAGTATATATATATATATGAAGTCAAGGGATTAAACTTTCAAAAGAAGCCTATCATTTTCAGTGCCACCGCCCCACTGAATATGATGGTAATGGCAACACCATATCACCCAAAGAGCCACCCTTTTCATCTGATCTTCCTTGTTCTTACATTCTAAAAGGAAAACATGTCATCACATGAAACCATCTACTTGTAATTATAATACACAGAAACAGCAAAACATAACTGCTAATTAACTAAATAAACTAAGGCTGTCAATCCAGCAGACTGGGATTCCTAAGTAGCTGAAAACTGTAACATCATAATCTCTATTTTCACAATAATGTCTAATGGGCATAGTTTCTTGCTGGTTGTCCCCCACCATCTTCTTTTCGCAGAAAGTCACGAGTCGACATATCCGTATGCAGAAAATTTGGGCTCACATCCGTCATAACACACTGGCCACCTGTTAAATAACCCTGATCACTTGTCACCCTCTAACTGGTCGACATTACTGACACAAGGAGACTTCCATCGTCTCCTCTTCCTCCGCCTCTTCCTGCGAAAGAAATTTCCCTGGTCGCCATGAATAACTTTGATCTGGCTATCCGAAGTTGATACTGCACCCACATATATATATATATATATATATATATATATATATATATATATATATATATATATATATATATATATGTGTGTGTGTGTGTGTGTGTGTGTGTGTGTGTGTGTGTGTGTGTGTGTGTGTGTGTGTGTGTGTGTGTGTGTGTGTGTGTGTGTGTGTGTGACAGAGCCAAATCGGCGCACCTTGGTTTGGCCTGTTAAAGCAGTTTGACTCTGGCAACTGCCGGAACTCAAGCGAGACAAATAGATCTAATGCCATATTGATTGTAGCATCCGGCCCGGTTTGTGATGTATATGGGTATATATGAGTGCGTGTATGTATGTGTATGTTTGTGTGTATGCGTGTGCGTGTGAGTGTGTATACGTGTGTGTATGTATGTGTGTATGTGTGTATGTGCGTGTGTATGTACATGTGTATGTGTGTATTTGTATGTATGTTTGTGTATGTGTACATGTGTATATGCCTGTGAGTATGTGTGTATGTGTGTTTATGAGTGTACATGTGTATGTATATGGGTATGTATGTGTGCGAGTATGTATGTGTATGTTTGTGTGTATGCGTGTGCGTGTGACTGTGTATAAGTGAGTGTGTATAAGTGAGTGTGTATGTGTGTATTTGTGTGTATGTTCGTGTATGTGTGTATATGTTTGTGTGTGTGTGTATGCATGCATGTAGTGTATGCGAGGGAGCGTGTATTTGTATGTTACTGAGTATGTGCATAACTGTGAGAGTTTGTACAAATGATGTAAGCATGGATGCAGGTACGTGTGTGTTCGTGTGTGTTTATAAATGTGCACGTGTACGTGTGTCTACCTGTCTCATAACATGGTAATATGCATTGTTTATGTTTACAAAATCCATTTGACAATTTTGTTTCCATGTAACATGCACTATTGATGAACGAAAGATGTGTGATTGGAAGGGACGAATGTAACCCTTTGAAGATAAAGTTTGTTCGTTCCTTAGTTCTCTCTAACCCTCTCCCTTTCTCTCTAACTCTCTCTCTCTCTCTTTCTCTCTCACTCTCACTCTCTCTCTCTCTCTCTCTCTCTCTCTCTCTCTTTCTCTCTCTCTCATTTGGTAGTGAGACATAGGCCACTGCCCAGCAAGAGAAAGTCTCATCTCCTTTCTCTCACGGTTTCTGGGAAGTAGAGGTTAACCGGGCTGACATTCTCTGACACACAGGTCAAATGATCACGACGCACACGCTTCTCTGACAGTGAAGAATGTTATTACTCGGTCACGCACACCTCTAGCCAGATGGACGCATTCCAAGGGACATTCGTTATGTGAGCAGCTGGCAGATTGTAACAGAAACATTGGACGTCCAATGACACGATTCAAATACATGTACAATTGAGACATGAAAATAGTGAGGACCTACATCATTAGTTGGGGGGGAAATGTTTCTGACTAACACGTGGAGATGCATGTAAGGTATGACACGAAACTCCTTGAAAAGAGAGTGCTTCAACAAGCTGAGGAAAATGGAACTCGCCGAAAGGAAATCCAGGCAGCGATACCGGAGCAAGTAGCAGCAGCAGCAGCAGCAGCTGCATTAGTAGTAGTAGTAGTAGTAGTAGTAGTAGTAGTAGTAGTAGTAGTAGTAGTAGTAGTAGTAGTAGTAGTAGTAGTAGTAGTAGTAGTCGTAGTAGTAGTAGTAGTAGTAGTAGTAGTAGTAGTAGTAGTAGTAGTAGTAGTAGTAGTAGTAGTAGTAGTAGTAGTAGTAGTAGTAGTAGTAGTAGTAGTAGTAGTAGTAGTAGTAGTAGTAGTAGTAGTAGTAGTAGTAGTAGTAGTAGTAGTAGTAGTAGTAGCAGCAGCAGTAGCAGTAGCTGTAGCAGTAGCAGTAAAAAGCTACTTTTATTATCAATGTATATTATAACTATGAATTATGACTTCATATGCCTTAAAATTTGAAGTTACACTTAGGCAGATCCGTTTTCTTTACGCCGAAAAAAAATGTGACCTCTAATGTCTGTTTCTCTACTCTACTTCTATGAATGCCGATTAATATCCGTGAATTTATTTCCCATGTTATTTCAATGGTCTCATGGGTTCCACAACTATTGACATTTGACACTGAAAATAGTTACAATATTCAGCAGATAGAGCAATCTCCAAGTTCTCACACAGCCCATGAATCACAGAAGTTGAATGGTAACATTAATGACAGAGGTCGAGTGACAAATATAATCTCCGTAAACAGAAACACACAGATCGTGAGTCTAATATAATCCATTAAATAGAAAACATACAAGTCAAATATAATCTCCGTAAACAGAATCACCGAGGTCGTGTGTCTAATATAATCTATGTAATTGTGTGACTACAACAAACCTCTAAACTGAACATTCAGACGTAGTATGACTGATACAACCCATTGTAACCAGATTTCACAGACGTAGTGTGACTATAGTGCGTTCACAAATATTTACTTCCGTATAAAAATCCACAATTGAGTAACCAACTGAGGGAAAATGATGAGGTTTAATATATGTAACAGAGCCAAATCGACGTGTCTTGGTTTGGCCTGTTTAATGTAAAAATCCGGACAGCTCCGGAAACACGACTTGTAACAAAGCAACTTGTGCATTCTTTGTCTGCTGTTGCCCGGGCCGGTTGATGAAAACAAACGTGCTGTCCTGCTTTATTTTTAAGTATTGAGCTGTGGGGAAAATTCCCTGAGTTGATCTGTGGTCAACTAATGCCTGCGTAAAACAGAGTGGCTGACTAGTTAGTGTCAGCATGCCTGGGTTCATGGTGGGGTAGTAATTTGTGTCACAACTCTCTTGTTTATGTCGCGTCTTAGAATTTATGTTGTGCAACTTATGTTTTAGTGCCTTATTGTCTGTGCACTGTTGCTTGTGTCAAAGTTCTTTATTGTGTCAGTCTAACCAGCTATTGTTTGGAACACTGTGTTGTGGTACTTGTTGTACCCTGTTGTCTTAAGTGCTACTGATTGGTTAGGGGTTACCCACTGTTGTTGTTTGATATGTACAGTTGTCTGTTGTATCTGTTATTGACATTCAATATGTTATCCAACATGTCCTGTTAGAAGAAATAAATAAAGAGCCTTTTTATTTGTCCATGATTTGTTTGTTTAGTCTCTTTTAGTTTTTACAACCATAATTTCTACCACAGTCGTTACTTCACTGTCTGGGCCTCAAATATTACAGTTAATGTCCAGAGTTGAGGCCCCTGTCCAAGATCTCGTATATTCTTACCTAATTACTATCATCTTGTTGTCAGTTGAGGGCGGTGTGAGGTTCTCTCTCTTTTACTACTTCTCTTCTTTGGCCGTAACGAAGTCAGAGTTATCCTCTACCTCTTAGCACCGTAGCAAAGGAAACATCAGTCTTTCCCTTGTCTTTTTCCCTTGGCTACACATATAACCTTATCATTATGTACACCCAAGCCAAAGAAATCATGTGTTCTAGAGATTGTACAGCAGATCGCAATGCATGTTTATATGCGGTATATAATTTGCTGTCAGAGATTAAGACATATTATGAAATGTATTACAACTACATATGGAAACATTATTTTTCAATAAGGAATATTCTCCGTTGTGCACGGGAATTTCCTTAAGCATGTCACATAGTGGAACGAATGTGCTCAGAGATCGTTTTACCCGAATTGATGAGCATTTCTGTAAAACAAATTTGTTAGCGTGAATTCAATACATTTTGTTCCATGATTTCGATTGCCTTTGGACCTATCAAAGACATATTCCTTGGGTGGGAATAAATATAAGACTGCAGAAAAAAATTTCATAATGATGCAACAGATACTTTTCACACAAATTGAACGTGAATGAGGGCAAACATTTGATAATACAACCTATGTAAACAGAATTCAGACTGATGAACAATGTTCCAGTAAACATGCAGTGTATTATACAATTTCAGCTCAGACTTGGGATACTCTGCCAAAGTGATGGGTGTTATAGATGCAGAACCCCGAATGAATCAAATTAAAATACAATGCATAAATTAGAAATACGAAGGTTACCAGCAGCTATGTCATCAATACAATCTGTTTTAGTTAATTATGTGTCATGTACTGAACGTAACAATCAACCCCAGCATGTGTTTGCTGTTTGTGATTTACTGGGCAATTTTCACGTCAGTAGCTTGCCATTGCTTCTTGAACGACAGACTCCTCACACCATCGAAATCAATGCAAAGCGGTCTGATTTCGAATCCTCGACTCGACATCCCGGGCAATAGGCCTTGCCCTTAAGCCACAGCACAGGCATATCTCACAGACATAAAGTAGGCTCCATACAATTGCATAAAGTAGGGAAATCTGTGCACTGTTGTAGAGATACAGGTTGTTCTATAGCCTGTCTCCATGGACCTCATACACAAAATACCTAGCAAATAAAACAACATTAACTGTGTCTTCTTTGGTGGGAGGGATGAAATGGCTCCCTCTGGCAGTGACACGTCTGAGGAGGCCTTTTCTCTGGTGTTATGTGAGAGAGCCCTGCGCTAGAGAATCCCATTTCTTGATGTATGTTAGACAATATTACAAATATTAAAGAACCATATACAGCAGAAACAAGTACGTGGTACACAGAAAACAGTTTACATCAGGGAAACTGAAACAGGCAAAGAAGAAATTAAACCAGGAGAATTATGATCAGATCACAGACATAACAGATATTCATGAATTAAGAACTAGAAATATTTAAGAATGTCATTGATTCAAGACACAATCACATACCTGAAACTGCATCATTATCATCATTTGCCTGCCCATCAGATCGGCCGGTCATGATTTGTCATTTCACATGATTATCAGAGTACTGGACCAGATCTGCCCCGATTATGCCCTGTGGCCAAGTTATCCTTGTATTTATCTCTTTGTCTTCCCATTGCACTTTTTCTATCAGTGTTACCAGTTGTCACTAAGTTTTCTTGTTTATTTCTCCAGGTAAGATGCCCGAAAACATCGTGACTGTCAACGTCTAATTCCTCAAGTAAGTTTATGGTTTTCATTTATTTCTGTAAGGTCTCATTCGTTTTTATGTCATCCATTGTATACTTAGCATTTCCTAATTTCCACTGTCATTAGACGTGTTTCAACTTGTCTGCTTATTGTCCATGTTTTCTATACTTACAATAGTATAAGATATATGTTGTATTTTAATGTTCTTTGTCTCACTGTTCACTGTGAAAATTAACGTAAAGAGGTTTGCTTCTTTACAAACAATATGTATTAATTCTAACATAAAATCAATACAGGTACTGAGTTCTTATAAATACACAAGCAAATATATTATGTTTGTAATAACATAACTGTGAGACCTAAAGAGAGAGAGAGAGAGAGAGAGAGAGAGAGAGAGAGAGAGAGAGAGAGAGAGAGAGAGAGAGAGAGAGAGAGAGAGAGAGAGAGAGAGAGAGAGAGACCTAAAGAATTGAATAACAGACAATAATTTGGATGAATAATATGGACAGGTCATTGAGAAAACTGCAGGAGATGGCACAGATAGGACAGCTAGGCATGAATTGGTTGAGGACATTGCTCTAAATGAAGATCATGGAAAGAACAAGAAAACACTTCATCAGCTCTAGTGTTTGTAGAAATTTCCTTTAATTACACATGTTTGTCCTCGCTCCAAAATCCTTGTGACTTCTCTGTGGCAAGCAGTGGACCAAGCGATATGTACTCATTCTAACAGAAACATGTCTGTTTCCGTACACAGAATGCCGGCGAGAAGCAACTGCCGACCCCGTTTCCTCAACTTCTGCCAGCCTCTTTTGGTCCCTTGGAATCGATCGACGGAGCAAAATGGCCCTCTCTCGTGCATACTTTTTGGTTTTGAAACAGTCTGTAATCCCCAAACTGTGCAACTCTATTCTTGCTCAACAAGAATGTTAGCCATCCTATCTTCTGAGAATGTTTAATAAAGTGATAATAGCGTCTGAAACCATTTTAGAAATTGCACAAGAGGAATGCCTTAATGGTGTGCTCTGAACAACTGGATGCAACCGCATATAATTGCACGTAAACACAGGTTGTTCATAATGTGCACTCGCCTTTTTGGTTCTTTAGATAAACAAGTTGTTTATCTCCATGACAGACGCATCAAACACAGCAACATACCCAAGATGTGTATCCCCATGACAGACGCCTCAAACACAGTCAGTAACATACTCAAGATGTTTATCCCCATGACAGACGCCTCAAGCACAGTCAGTAACATACACCAGATGTTAATCCCCATGACAGACGCCTCAAGCACAGTCAGTAACATACACCAGATGTTAATCCCCATGACAGACGCCTCAAGCACAGTCAGTAACATACTCAAGATGTGTATCCCCATGACAGACGCCTCAAGCACAGTCAGTAACATACAAGAGATGTTAATCCCCATGACAGACGCCTCAAGCACAGTCAGTAACATACTCAAGATGTTTATCCCCATGACAGAAGCCTCAAACACCGTCAGTAACATACACCAGATGTTAATCCCCATGACAGACGCCTCAAACACAGTCAGTAACATACTCAAGATATGCAAGATGTTTATCCCCATGACAGAAGCCTCAAATACAGTCAGTAACATACACCATATGTTAATCCCCATGACAGACGCCTCAAGCACAGTCAGTAACTATAACTTGTGCTAGGCAACATCACAATGTACACATGACACATTTAGAGAAAAGAAAACTAACAGTCACAGAAAGAGGCCATGGCTTTTACCTAGACTGTCACCAAACCATCACAAAAAGAGGCTCTGGCTTTTACCTGGTCTGCCACTAAACGTCAGAGATGTCTCAGAGGGCGTCACGCCATCCCCCAAAATGATTATTCTTGTATCTGACCGCCAAAAAAAACCCCCAATAACAGAATTACAGAAGGCTGCTTATGCTGACGGAATTCAACGTCTGTGTGCGGGCTCTCCTGGGGTTTGAGAATGTGATTGCAGACATGCTATCCAGATCACCAGATGAGGCGGGCAACGCAGACAAACTGAAACGTCACGTTTTCACGAATAATTCAGACTGCATGACATCTGGACAATCAGCTCTGACCCAGATCGCGTCCATAACGTTTTGTTCAGAATTTCAAGAAAAGGGTCACAGTTTCCAACAACAGCAATAGGAAATATTTCAGACATGAACAACTGAGCTATGGAATGTCAGCTCACATACGAGGGAAAGTCAGTAAGTAAGTCACAGATGGCTGTAGAAAAATAACTAAATATAACAACTTGAAATCAGTTTATTTGTATATGTACATTGTCCCTTAATTTCTCAATATAATTTCCACCAATATTTATGCACTTATACCATCGTTTTATCAGTCCTCCCAAACCGGCTGCATAGAACTGCGTGCTCTGTTCTCAAAACCACGTTTTCACGTCACATTCAACTTCGGCGTCATTCGTATCCTTGAGAAAATTTTTCTACCCGGCTTTGCACCGCTTTACGGGGAAAACATTTGTCAGCATAAAGAGGAAGCATTTTCTTATGAATATCCTTTGCAGACAGTCCTTTTGTCCACAAAAAACGCACAATAGCACGTTGCTCTTTGGTTGTACACTCCGTAAGTACAGTCGTCATTTTGTTTATGCGCTGCGCATGCGCATGGGACACCTAGCGCCACCTGACGAACGGGAATATAAAGTTCGATGTTGCTGTCACCAAATGACACCTGTAGAAAACACCAACTACATTTACCTGCCATCCCACAGAACTGTATGACTTACTTATTGACTTGCCCTCGTATTCGTTCCAACGCTTAGCTGCTTCCTCTTAGGTTACTGATTCCAGTGAGTATTGAGGTGGTCTTTAATCTACACCTGGGCTACGTGTCCCACTGAGCCTAAAATGGGTACCAGGATCCGCAGGATAAGGCAATCGGTCGGATGTTGACCACATCACTCCCTCCCCCCCCCCACACACACACACACGCGCGCGCGCGCACGCACCGAGTGCCGATTGGGTTATAGAAATGTGAGGCTAGCACCATATGCCAATAGGTCTCAAAGCGTGTGAAAATAAACCTTATTTATATTGGTGATATAGGTTTATTTAATTGATTTATTTAATTGACTTATTTAATTGACTTATTTAATTGCCATACATTTTAGTCTGTAACTTCTTGTGTGACTAAAATTACCCTCAATACACTGTAAATACTGACGTAATGCAATGTCTTTGATTACATGTTCTTCATTTTCGTGCAGATGTGTCCAGAAATAATCATCCGACAGTATCAGACATCAACAATGGGAGAAAGAACATCATCACCAGCATGTGCTCTGGTGATAACTGGTATAGGGGTTCATAACTCTCCACAGATCTCGGTCCGTGGATCAATTTTGCTGATAATATTCCACCATGCCACCGTTTCATCGTTTCTCTAGGCCTGCCTCTGCCTCTATTCCAACTAATCTTTCCAATTGTCACGATGTTCTCTAATGCCTCTTTTCTCATCACATGACAAAAGAATGCTGTTCGTCTCACTTTTTTATATTTTTTATGGAATGTTCTAGTTTCACTAACCTCTACAAAGAAATCGTTGCTAGTTACCATGACAGTTCAAGCTATTCGCAGTATTCGTCACAGGAACCTCAACTCCGTTGCTTCTAAGCTCTTTCCAATTGTTCATTCACGTCCCTGATTTCCTGCCATACAACAAAACATGTTCTGTGTAACATTGCAGTGCTCTCTTACATTCAATAACAGTGGCTTATTGCAGAAGATATTTTTCATTTTCTGAAATGCAACTTTTGCTGACCTATTCTGCTCTTAATCTCTGTCATCAGTCAATTAATCAATCATGTACCTTCTCCACAATGA
The DNA here is from genome assembly GCA_014155875.1 of Cepaea nemoralis. Classification (NCBI taxonomy): domain Eukaryota; kingdom Metazoa; phylum Mollusca; class Gastropoda; order Stylommatophora; family Helicidae; genus Cepaea; species Cepaea nemoralis. Next base: position 593,585 of record JACEFZ010024371.1, on the reverse strand, counting down.
AGATTGGCTGCAATGGATCTTCAATGCTGTCTGTCTCTCGCCTTGATTATACATTCTGTCAGAATGCATTTCGTCCATCTCTTGATGCTATCTTCCCACTTATATCGTTGTCTACCTTATGTTTGCTTGCCTTCAGCCTTACCCTCCAGTGTGGTTTGTATAAGAGTATTATGTTTGAATCTGTGTCATGCATCTTCCAAAAGATGTTATAATTGCCCCTAGGTGTTAAAATGTATCAACTTGGTTAAACATGTTCCCTTCAAATGTTATCTCACATTTTAGAGTCATCTTGTTCTTTGCAACGTCCTTTTTTTTTTGCACTATTGGTTACTACATTGCCCAAAAGCTGCCGTAGATCTTGTGCATTTTCCGACATCAGTACTGTGCCATCTCCATGCCGGTGATTGTTTATGTTGTAACCTCCAGCTCGTTTTCCTGGTCTCTCTTTGATATCTCTCACATTATTAGTACACTACAAAGAGAGAAGAGATCCGGCAGCAAAGCTCAATCTTGTCTTATTACTGCTTGCTTTATCTATTCATAATTGTCCTCTTTATTTTCAATTTTAATTGCTGCTACTTGTGTCCTGTAATTACTCTACATTATTCTGAGGTCTTTCCCATCAATGTTAATATCTTCCAATGAGTGTATCATTTCATGGTGTTATGGCCCCATAACTCTAGGAAGGGCAAATCACAACTGCGCTTCCATGTTGTGGAGGATGGGAAACACACCACGGTGTGGCTAACACAGCTCTGGGCACCGAGTATCCACCGGGATAAGTGAACAACTCTGCAGCTGAGCAGAGCAGGGCACTCACTGTCTTGACAGTCGGAAATGGCTGTCACAGGCAGAGTAAAATACCCCCGTGGAGATATGGAAATCAAGGGTACTGTGTACACCACATCATCTTCCCAAAACTCCATGAATTTCATCACGCAATTATATAGATCAGTATTGTTCAAACTTCTTTCATGTGTACCATATTTTTATATTAGTTTGTGTGCCACCCCCCCCCCCCCACGCCCTCCCCACCCCCAACCTTTCATTTAATGTATCCTCTGCTTCTCAGTATTTTGTTGTTTTTTTTTTTAATTTGATATCCCCTGTCACGAGCGCCCTGAGTTAACCCAGATAATAATACCGACGTTTGCGTGGCGTATATTTTCTGGGCGACATCTATTTGTACTAACAGAGTAAACACAGTTGTACAGGTTACATTGTGTCAGCCCATAAACACATTTGGTGGTGAGGGAGAAGGATATGGAATGGTTCCGTTTGTCATCTATACTGCCGGACATCAGACGGAAATGGCTGCTGGGATTGTCACCACGGAACAGAAGAGTGACAAGTTTGTCAACATTTGAATGCAGATGGAAGCCGTGAGATCACAGGGGCAGATGTAAAACGGAAGTACCTAGTACGGAAAACAGTGCATCTGTCAATTCTTGGTTTCCGGCACATCAAGATGATTGGCAGCTGGGTATCGAAACTCTTTGTTGGGAGTATACAGAAACTAGCTGGCTTGTTTTGAGAATCTAGGCAATTACTGACAACTTTGACAGGATTTAAGCCAGGAAAATAGTTCTTGACAGGGGATGATTTGCCACTGTGCCACCTGTGTGGGGGAATAAAGGATAACGTCACGTGGCCAACTTTGGTAGTTTGCCATATAAACTCGAGTTGAGATCAACTAGGGTGGACTTGAATAATGCTCTAGTCGGAGTGCAAAGGCACTGCAGCGCCTAGTGGAAATAATATCTACCGTGTGTTAATTAGTGACTTAATTTTGCACGTGCCTATAATGGCAGATGTAGATATGATTAATAGGACTGCAGTAGTGCCATTTAAGGTATAACCTATTATAATATATTCGTTATAATTACTTTAGGCAGTAGCCTTGTTAAACTATAGTGTGATGATTAGCACTGTTAGTGGAAACTAGTTAGAGTAGAATAGTGATATTAACTCTGCTAGTTAAGAATAGATTAGTGAAGTGTTGATAAGCTTTACTAGTTGAGATTGAGTAATGAGGGATAATTGGGATCCTCCCGTAGGTGTCTCTGGTGGGCGGGGTTCCGCATTCTGGTTGCTGATTTTTTCTTTGTCATAGCCTGATTCGGCTCTAGGTGGGTAGCTAATCTGCTCTGTGACTAAGTCTAGTTAGCTAAAGATCATTAAGCAAGGTGATAGGCTTACACTCAGCCGAAGGGATCAGTGACTAGTACTATCACCAGATGTGTTGTTTCTATCCTAGGTTCCCTACCAGATCCAAGGAAACTCTACAAGTTTTGGGAAAGAATTAAAAAACCCATTCTGAAGAACACCAGTTCAAGAGTCAATAAAGTTGCATCCAGAAACGTAACTTACGCTAGAAGGAAATTGATTCATCAAAGAGAGTGATGCATACTGATGCACCACACAGCATCAGACAGTAGTAACGAACCGAGAACCGGCTAAGAGTACCTAGTGTTAGTACAGTAACAATTAACATTAGTAATTAGCACTTATGGACTGAATGGTTCGATGTGCAACGAGGATGATCTGTCGACTAACTAACTAACTAACTAACTGCGTACACACTACAAAAGACTTGTGCAGTTTGTTAAGGAACGTTAGGAACGGACATTGTGTAGAGTGCAACCGGTCCATGATTAACTGTTAATACCACCGGTGTCTATTTCGGATGTTCATGAAATTGGATTACCAGAGGTCTACAGAGGCAAAGCAGTATCCGGCAAGATGGTTTCGGCAACGGGTGAGAAGTACATGTTCTGACGTACCGTGCTGTGGTCTATCTTTGCTGGGATCAGCTGACTGGGTTGCTGTCTGAGAGTCAGAGTCTACACACTTTATAGAACACGTCACACATTTTCTTCACATACACGTCTCATATACGTTACACTTTTATTTTAATAAATTACTCTTTATTAATTTCTAGAAGCAAGAGTTGTTGAGTATGTTGCGTTGGGGAAGTATGAGAAGGGGGCATAGTACGACAGTGAGAGAGTGATAGGAAAAGGTGTCCATAGGCTGATGGAGTGTGTTGGACGGAAGCTGGTGGATTCTCCAGAATATTGAGAGGGAAAAAAAAATATTATAATGTGGGTGTCGACTCTCCTCACTCCAGGGACGACACTTTAAAGGAGGACACGACATTATTGGGAGCTCGTAAACGTGATCTTTGGACAGCGGGATCTCTCGTAAACGTGATATTGGGACAGCGGGATCTCTCGTAAACGGGATCTTTGGACAGCGGGATCTCCCGTAAACGGAATCCTTGGACAGCGAGATCTCCTGCAAGCAGGAACCTTTGACAGTGGGATCTTCTGACAACGGGGTCTTTTGACACGGGATCCTTAGTTATAAGAGGGAGATATCATTTTGGAGAATCCAGCTAGAGTGAATGTGGATAGGGGTTAGGACTAATATCTTACCTGTTCACACTTCACACGTCTGCATAGGTCTGTGGTCCTGATTCTACTCTTGTCACTGCGTGAATGTGCTGTGTGTGGTATATCTAGATTTATAGTACTTGTTCATATATCTGTATAGTAATTTGCAGTTATATTGTATTAAACCTGCTAGCTTACCTCTCTGTATAATGGCCACCCCTAAACTAACCACGTTAGAATTAAAGGCAAATGGGGAGGACATGGGATTGTCGGGGTCTGCTCTAACGGATTACATACAGGAAGTGGAGAGAGAGTATCGTCAAGCAGAAAGGGAAGATCGAAAGGCCGAGCTGGAATTGAGAAGGATGGAATTGGAAGCTGAGCAAGCAGCTAAGAAATTGGAAGCTGAGCAAGCAGCTAAGAAATTGGAAGCTGAGCAAGCAGCTAGGAAATTTGAAGCTGAGCAAGCAGCTAGGAAATTAGAAGCTGAACAGGAAGCACAGAAAAGGGAGCACGAGTACCGGATGAGGGAACTCGAGTTGAAGAGTCAATCTAATGGAGAAACTGAGGGATCAGTTGGAGGTTCCTCCATCCCAGGATCAACACCAGTAGGTGGACATGGGTACCATGCTATGAAGTTTCCGTTAGCGGTCTACGAGGAGGACAAAGAGAAGATTGACCAGTACCTTCAACGCTTCGAGGCTATGTCAGTTGCTATGGGTCTGGAGCGTAACAAATGGAATCTTAAGCTATCCCAGGGATTAGGCGGGACGGGATACGAGGTTTATACTCGCCTGCCACCAGGACATGAGAACAATTACGACGAGTTAAAGACGGCTCTGCTGAAACGATTCGAGGTTACGTCACATACCTACCGGAAAAAATTTCGAGCAGCGAAACGAGAACCGGGGGAGTTGTTTGCCGCCTACAGTTTGCGTCTTAAATCTTATCTCCATAAGTGGATGGATTTGGCTGGGTTCGCACGTGACTATGAGAGTCTGGAAGAGCTCATGGTGGTCGACCAGCTGAAGACGCAAATGTCTAAACCTCTCAGGACGTTCCTGGGAGAACAAGGAGCGGAACGTATTGACCTCGTGAATAAATTAGCAGAACGGTTCGTCGAGGTACATGGGGAGGCAGGGGAAAACCTTTCAACCAACACCAAAAGTCAAGAGAAACATGACAAGAAGAAAGCCAAAAACTCAGGAACAAAAAAGTGGGAACCTTATGTGCAAAAATCAGAGGATAGTTCAGAGAAGAAGAAGGAGGGAAGCAAGAGCACTTCAAGCTCTACACCTAAACGACCGTGGTCGGAGAAGTGGTGTTCAATTTGTAAGTCACCCTCTCACAATACGAGGGACTGCAAATCGTAGGCTAAGAACCCTCACTTTGCAGCATGTCAAGTGACTTCCAAGGAGGTTGTCACGGAAAATGCCAAGGTCAACAAGGAAGCTCGCCACCAGGAGAGCTCATTCAAGTCCGACAATAGAAAATCTAGGACAGGGAAATGGTGCAACCAATGTCAGTCAAACACGCACAATGCTATTGACTGCAGGGGAAAGTCAGGAGACACTCAATTCGTCGTGTGCTCAGGGAAACCTAAGGTGGAGCCCACCGAACAGGTCGAGGCCGAGGAAGAGACTCCAGACCAGGAAAAACCACCTGTAGTGGAATTGGTAGAGGTTAACGGTCGTCAAGTGGAGTGTTTATACGACACAGGACTGGACGGGGAGGCCGTGATTTCTGCGGATCTGGTACATCCAGAACAATTCACAGGTGAAACCTTGGAGATACAGCCTGCACAGAAGAGTGCTGTAACCATGAAGTTGCCCATTGCTAATGTGGAGATTCGGTCAAGGTACGTCACCGGCACCATCAAGGCCGCTGTATTGACCGATCCCATTTTTCCAGTCATCCTAGGTTGCCGGTATGTCTTTCTGGGAATGCCCAGGGAGCCAATTCATATGGGAGCAATGCAGACTCGCTCTCAGACGAAAACGGAAGAGGCAGACGCAATTGTGACTAACCCAATGCCGGGGGAGCTACGAACTGCCCAGAGTGAGGATGATACTTTACGTCCTTGCTACAAAAAGCTGCAGAAAAGTGCTGATCCACCAGGACGGGGGCAGTACTACATGAAGAATAGGATACTCTACAGGAGAGCAGGAAGGGGAGACAACCTATACGGTCAGTTGGTCGTCCCGAAAGCTCATCGGTCCCAGATTCTTCATATGGGGCATACCATCTCCTTTAGTGGACACATGGGTATTGCCGCCACCATGCAGCGGATTTCCTGCCACTACTATTGGCCGGGAATGACAGATGATGTGCGTCGGTATGTGAAGTCATGCCCTGAGTGCCAGAGGGTGGCACCGAAACACTGGACAGCACCGGTGATGTTGGGTGAGATGCCCATCATGAACTCTCCTTTCGAGAGGGTAGCCATCGATATCGTGGGTCCACTTCCCAGGACTAGGAAGAGGAACATGTATATACTCACAATGGTGGATTGCTGTACAATGTGGGGTGAAGCCATACCGTTGACCACGATTGACTCGAAAAGAGTGGCGGACGCACTGATGGAGGCCTTTACCAGATTAGGCTTTCCGGATCAAATTCTGACGGATAATGGATCTCAGTTTTGTGGAAAACTCATGGAGGAGGTATTTAGGGTGTTTCACTCTAACCACATACATACCAGCCCTTACCACCCTCAAGCCAATGGACAAGTAGAGCGTTTCAACGGCACGTTGATGACAATGCTCAGGAAACTAGCGCAGGAAAAACCTGATAGGTGGGATGAATATATCCCAGCAGCACTCTTTGCCTATCGGGAAGTTCCTCATGGCTCAACAGGACTACCACCCGCTACGTTGCTGTTTGGTCGTCCAATCAAAGGACCGTTGGAAGCCATGTTGAGGAGTTGGACTGAAGAGGGGACGTCAGAAGAAGTGATCTCATCCTATCAATACGTGGAGGAACTGAAAGAAAAACTCCACAAGGGATGGACTCTGGCAAATCAAAACTTGAAAAAGGCCAGGAAAAGACATGCGGCTTACTACAACCGTAGGTCTAAAGAAAGATCTCTAGAGGTAGGAGATAAAGTCTTGTTGTTACTCCCAACGGGAAACAACAAACTGGAGATAGGTTGGCAAGGACCATTTCCCGTGAAAAGGGTGATATCCAGAACCAACTATCAGATCCGGATCCGGGGAAAGTCGAAGATTTTCCATATCAATCTCTTGCGGAAATACGAAGAGAGACCCGGAGACAAGGCAGCTCACCTCATGGCAATGGCAGTTGCAGTGGAGACAGAAGCGGGAACCAACGAGGGCAGGGAATATCCCTTGGTACACCAGGAAACCTATAGGGATGTACAAGTGAACCCTGATCTGACCTCCCAGGAGAGGGAAAGGATAACCCAGGTTCTCAAGTCTCATAAGGAGATACTGACTGATAAACCTGGACGAACGAGGTTGGTTGAGTTCGAGATGACTTTGACCACACAGGAGCCTGTTCGCCAAAAGGTTTACCCAGTGCCATTCTCTAAAGAAAAGGCCCTGGAGGAGGAAATACAAAAACTGCTGGAGGATGACGTGATTGCACCATCCACATCCCCATACAATGCGGGGGTAGTTTTGTTACGCAAACCAAGTGGAGAACACAGGTTGTGTATAGATTACCGACTTCTGAACAGTCATACACAGTTTCAGGTGGAACCTTTGCCGAATCCAACTCAGTTATTCGCTAGGCTCCATAAGGCTCGGTACTTTTCAAAGGTGGATCTGAGTCGGGGGTACTATTAGATACCAGTCAAACCGGAGATTCGACCACTGTTAGCTTTCAGTACACCCAGTGGACACTACGAATTCAAGGTCATGCCCTTTGGACTCAGCAATGCACCTAGTGTGTTTACACGCATGATGAGGACTTTACTAGATCCGTTACAGGATCCGTCCATCATCTCATTCATGGATGATATTCTGATTTCCAGTGACAGCCTGGATGACCACTTACAATCCTTGGAGAGAGTGTTTAATAGGCTCAAGGAAGCAGGGCTTACTGCTCGTCCAACCAAGTGCATGATTGGTTACCAAACTCTGGAATTTCTAGGTCACACCATCACTCCAGGACACATTGTTCCAGAAGAGAAGAACCTGGAGAAAATCAGAAATGCACCAAGGCCAAAAACGAAGAAGGATGTGCCATCTTTTCTCTCGTTGTGTGGGTTCTACCACAAATTTATCCCACATTTCACTGAACTGGGAGCTCCGTTGACGGAAACCTTGAAAAAGGGATTCCCGGACCAAATCATTTGGACACCAGAATGTGAGAATGCCTATAGTCAGTTAAAGGAGGCCTTGGTCAGCAAACCTGTATTACAGCTCCCTGACCTTTCCAAACCATTTGTGTTGAGAACGGATGCAAGTGCGATTGGAATTGGAGCCGCTTTGTTACAGGAAGGAAAAGACGATGCTTCGGTTTTGAAACCTGTGGCATACGCAAGTAAGAAACTTCTACCGGCGGAGAGGAATTATTCAACCGTCGAGAGAGAATGCTTGTCCCTTGTATGGGCAGTGCAAAAATTTCAGCCATATTTGTATGGAGTTAAGTTTCGGGTCCAGTCAGATCATCAGCCCCTGATGTTCCTGGCTACTTCTCAGAAGCTCAACGCACGTTTGATGCGGTGGTCGTTGTTACTTCAACCGTATAATTTCACAGTAGAGTACATTCCTGGGAAGGAAAATGTTGGAGCGGACTTCTTGTCAATACACCCAGCTCCTGAAGAAGAGGAATGAATCATCTGGATTTAACTCATGGTGGAGAAGAGTGAGATGGACTACTCTCTTAAGAGGGGGCCTATGTCACGAGCGCCCTGAGTTAACCCAGATAATAATACCGACGTTTGCGTGGCGTATATTTTCTGGGCGACATCTATTTGTACTAACAGAGTAAACACAGTTGTACAGGTTACATTGTGTCAGCCCATAAACACATTTGGTGGTGAGGGAGAAGGATATGGAATGGTTCCGTTTGTCATCTATACTGCCGGACATCAGACGGAAATGGCTGCTGGGATTGTCACCACGGAACAGAAGAGTGACAAGTTTGTCAACATTTGAATGCAGATGGAAGCCGTGAGATCACAGGGGCAGATGTAAAACGGAAGTACCTAGTACGGAAAACAGTGCATCTGTCAATTCTTGGTTTCCGGCACATCAAGATGATTGGCAGCTGGGTATCGAAACTCTTTGTTGGGAGTATACAGAAACTAGCTGGCTTGTTTTGAGAATCTAGGCAATTACTGACAACTTTGACAGGATTTAAGCCAGGAAAATAGTTCTTGACAGGGGATGATTTGCCACTGTGCCACCTGTGTGGGGGAATAAAGGATAACGTCACGTGGCCAACTTTGGTAGTTTGCCATATAAACTCGAGTTGAGATCAACTAGGGTGGACTTGAATAATGCTCTAGTCGGAGTGCAAAGGCACTGCAGCGCCTAGTGGAAATAATATCTACCGTGTGTTAATTAGTGACTTAATTTTGCACGTGCCTATAATGGCAGATGTAGATATGATTAATAGGACTGCAGTAGTGCCATTTAAGGTATAACCTATTATAATATATTCGTTATAATTACTTTAGGCAGTAGCCTTGTTAAACTATAGTGTGATGATTAGCACTGTTAGTGGAAACTAGTTAGAGTAGAATAGTGATATTAACTCTGCTAGTTAAGAATAGATTAGTGAAGTGTTGATAAGCTTTACTAGTTGAGATTGAGTAATGAGGGATAATTGGGATCCTCCCGTAGGTGTCTCTGGTGGGCGGGGTTCCGCATTCTGGTTGCTGATTTTTTCTTTGTCATAGCCTGATTCGGCTCTAGGTGGGTAGCTAATCTGCTCTGTGACTAAGTCTAGTTAGCTAAAGATCATTAAGCAAGGTGATAGGCTTACACTCAGCCGAAGGGATCAGTGACTAGTACTATCACCAGATGTGTTGTTTCTATCCTAGGTTCCCTACCAGATCCAAGGAAACTCTACAAGTTTTGGGAAAGAATTAAAAAACCCATTCTGAAGAACACCAGTTCAAGAATCAATAAAGTTGCATCCAGAAACGTAACTTACGCTAGAAGGAAATTGATTCATCAAAGAGAGTGATGCATACTGATGCACCACACAGCATCAGACAGTAGTAACGAACCGAGAACCCGCTAAGAGTACCTAGTGTTAGTACAGTAACAATTAACATTAGTAATTAGCACTTATGGACTGAATGGTTCGATGTGCAACGAGGATGATCTGTCGACTAACTAACTAACTAACTAACTGCGTACACACTACAAAAGACTTGTGCAGTTTGTTAAGGAACGTTAGGAACGGACATTGTGTAGAGTGCAACCGGTCCATGATTAACTGTTAATACCACCGGTGTCTATTTCGGATGTTCATGAAATTGGATTACCAGAGGTCTACAGAGGCAAAGCAGTATCCGGCAAGATGGTTTCGGCAACGGGTGAGAAGTACATGTTCTGACGTACCGTGCTGTGGTCTATCTTTGCTGGGATCAGCTGACTGGGTTGCTGTCTGAGAGTCAGAGTCTACACACTTTATAGAACACGTCACACATTTTCTTCACATACACGTCTCATATACGTTACACTTTTATTTTAATAAATTACTCTTTATTAATTTCTAGAAGCAAGAGTTGTTGAGTATGTTGCGTTGGGGAAGTATGAGAAGGGGGCATAGTACGACAGTGAGAGAGTGATAGGAAAAGGTGTCCATAGGCTGATGGAGTGTGTTGGACGGAAGCTGGTGGATTCTCCAGAATATTGAGAGGGAAAAAAAAATATTATAATGTGGGTGTCGACTCTCCTCACTCCAGGGACGACACTTTAAAGGAGGACACGACATCCCCTTTCTTTACGCCAACCTCCTCCACTGCCTTTTGTAAATATCGGGTCCCATCCCCCCCCCCCCCCCCCCACCCCGGAGCGCGTTCCACAGATTGAGAGAATCACTGATATAGGTGAATCGGCACCGAAAAAAATTAGTTACATATCCTTTACAGGACATCGCAGTCAACCTCAGTATTTTTGGGATGTTTGTGATTTCTTGGCAAGTTTACGTTCGGTAGTTTTCTATTGCTATCTGAACGACCGACCCTCATATCATTTCATGAAAACCAACGCAAAAGTGGTCTGCTGCCAAATCCCCCACAGCTGTGTTTCGAACTCGGTATGCTGGATTACGAGTTGCAACCGTTACCTCTTCGCCACAGAAGTTTACAATAAAAGTGAGGATGAGTACATGTTTTATGCCCAGGCAAGTCCAATGCAGCTTCTAGCAAAAACAACTGGAAAATACTGCAACGAGTATGATTCCGTAGCAGAGCAATGTAAGTCTGCAGGATTTACAGAGGATGGTGCAGTTCAAGCAGAAAACACAACTGCAGACATTGGCTAATTCCAGGCTAACAAAAAGAAGATATACAGCAATAATGTTGTCTTAATAGCAGTGTTTCAGCTAAACTATGCTAGCTTGCGCTGACGCGCGCAGTTGTTAGCGACGCACGTAATTTTAGCTCAGTGCACAAGTTGATCATATAACGACCAAATGAACGTGACATGCATATATAGATTCCATGATAATTCTTGTGCTGTTAGCTCACGACGTCGAACTTTTGTTCGTAATGCTACTCAGCTTAGAGGGAATATTGCTTAACAACCATAGCTTAGAGGGAATATTACTTACCAGCCACAACTTAGAGGGAACATTACTTACCAGCCTCAACTTAGAAGGAACATTGTTTACTAGTCACAGCTTAGATAACATTGTTGACTAGTAACACCTTACACAGAACATGTCTGACTAGTCAGAACATAGAAGGAACATTGCTTACCAGTCACAGCTTAGATAAAACATTTCTAACTAGTCACAATTTAGAGAGAACATTGCTTGACAGTCATATCTTAGAGGGAACATTGCTGACCAGATCAGCTTAGAGGGAACCTTGCTGACCAGCCATTTTAGATAGAACATTTCTGACCAATTTTAACTTAGAAGAAACATTGATGACCAGTCATAGCTTAGAGGGAACATTGCTACTAGACATAGCTTAGAGGGAACATTGCTGGCTAGTCACAGCTTAGAGTTAGAAGGAACATTCCTGACCATTCGCAGCTGAGAAGGAACATTGCTGACCAGCTAAGTGGAAACAACCAAGTAATCTATCTATTTGTGTTTGTGTAAAATAGAGAGAATACTCACAACAATTTGCCGACAAAATCACGCAGTGTTCCGTTCGTGGTGGCAACATTTCCCCTGGGTGTATTGCAATGCCAGCGGTGCCAACGATGGCGTGACTTGGTACAATGAAGCTACCATGTGGGCTGATGGCCTGATAAAGACGTTTGAAACTTCATCAAAACGTTACAGGCTGAACATCTTTGTTCATGTGTTTGTGGCTGAGACGGCTAGATCTCCCAATATGCATATTTCATATACAACGATACTTTTCTTTATCTCTGCGTCACGTCTTCCGTCGGGTGCCTCAGTGGCGCAGTGGCTAGCATGCTTGGCTGTCGGTCAGGGGGTCATGAGTACGAATCCCTTTCTAGCCGGAATCTATTTCATTGATATAGGCTCCCAGGTCGACCCAGCCTTTCAAGATAAGAATGGCGGTCGTGTGATGTGATATTAACCACATCATTCTTTGCTGGGTGGACTAAAGACATGGAGCTAGCAGCCTACACCCACTACAGATCGTGACGTGAAGAGAGGCTCGCTACCTTACTGCAAGGAAATACCACAATGCGGTTTACGGGTACGTGGGAATGTTCTCAAACAAGTGAATCGGTACAACTATCTCAGAAGTCATAACATCTTATTTGAGGTGCTTTGAGGAGATTAGAATAAGAATCGCCATGGCCAAGGCGAAGGAAGCCTTTTGCAAGATGGTAAACATATTGAGCCAGTCTCGCTTGCCTAGGGGTTAAAAGACTTTCTCCGTAACCCCGTTTATCCACGTAAGGCAACGCAGCTAAACGCAGCACGCAAGAATTGGAAGCTGTTCTCGCCGAGTTGGAAACTTATGGAATAAGTGAGCCGGCTGCTCAGAAAGCAATGGCAAACAAGTGAGCGTAATCTTTCCAAGAAATCAACGACAGCGGTAAAAATGCTGGTGTTGACAGCGATGTCCTGTAAAGGATATGCGGAAAAAAAATTAACCAATAAAATGGTGTCGATTGAAATTACAAGACCACATGAATAGCACAAGAACAACAGAGGTAATGACTATAATTAAAGAAGAAAAAAACAACAACAATTCACCTAAACGAACAACCCTTGAAACAAGTAAAGAGTTTCAAGTACCTAGGAAGTATAATACCATTAAATGGCAGCTCAGAAGACGAGATTGAAAATAGATGCAATAAGGCAAACCAACTCATTGGACAAATGGCACCAATACTAAAGAACAAACATATATCAATAACTATTAAGAAAGCACTTTACAATACAACCTTCCTACCAACACTATGCTATCAATGCCAAACCTGGACAATGACAGAAAAAGTGAAAAGAAAAATCACAACAGAAATGAGATTCCTGAGAAGAAAAATCAACGTATCAAGAAGAGATAAGATCAGAAATGAAGAAATCAGGACTAAAGTGGGGGTGATAGCAGCACTAGATTTTATTAGAAAGCAGCAAGTCAAATGGTTTGGCCATGCAAGTAGGTTACCAGTCAACAGCATACCACAACAAGCAATGATGTACAGACCAGATGGAAACAGAGGAAGAGGCCGACCACGTAAACGTTGGACGGAGGGAATAACAGAGTCCATGGGAATATCGACACATGAAGCCCATAATCGGGCACTCTCACGATGTTTATACTTCACCTCGACACCGCAAGGTGCAAGAGGAATATGATGAGATGAGATGATGAGAATATACCGAGAAAAAAAGAGTGTTGACGTACTACATAGAACCTGTACTTTTGTAAGGGTGTGAGACGTGGACAATGTGTAGACAAGCTGAAAAACATATAATGGCAGTGGAATGTGGTTTCTGAGGAAAACGCAAAACACGCAATAGACAGACAGAAAAACCAAAGCCCAAGTCCTTCGGGAAGCAAAAGAAAACCGTAAACGGATTAGAGAAATTATACGTAGACAGCCACAATTTTTCCGGCACGTTATGAGAAGAAATAAACTGGAGAACTTGGTGACAACTGGCACGACTGAGAGGAAAAGAACAAAGGGAGAGCAGAGCCCACATTGTGTTATCTTTCTACGTTTACCGCTGCCCACATTGTGTTATCTTTTTACGTTTACCGCTGCCTACTTTGTGTTATTTCTCTACGTTCACCGCTTCTTACATTGTATTATCTTTCTACGTTCAGCGCTGCCTACATTGTATTATCTTTCTACGTTCAGCGCTGCCTACATTTTGCGCTGGTGTCTTTGACTTGTCTCTCCAGTCTGGTTTCCCTAAGAGTGCGATGTCCGTTAATGAGGCCAAAATATTTGACCAGTCTGTGTGTCCTTCTGTAAGATCTGTTCTACTGCTCTGTTTCTCTGAATCTATGCGTGTGTTTGCGTTTGCTACCATGAAATGTGATTTATTCTACAGAGACAATATGGGTCACCAACCATACTTAGTCAACAGAGTTTAGCATTGTTACCTACGATGTATTGTAAATATCTTTTATCGTTTCTTTACTTATTCAGTCTCGGTAGAGATTTGTCCGCAGCAGACGAACATTATCTCCGGCGGGCCTATTCTCGCCGGTCGCGAGATCCGCACAGTAGAAGGATGGGAGATTTGCTCGCAATAGACGAGCAATATCTCCTGCGGTATCTTCGGCGGGTCTATTCCCGCTGGTTGTGGGATCCGCTAAATTCAGGCGGGGAGTCTGACGATAGTGCACGCTTTACACAGGTCCGGACACTTGTGATTGACAGAAGTACGCGTCCTTATGGTCCAGGCACGTACGAGATCTGTGGGACTTGGCTGAGCGCCTCTAAGCCGGGTCCCTTGGGTTCCAGGGTCTGGCCATCACTCGCCACCTGCTCGTGGTGACGAGGTCTCGGAGGTTTTGACGCTGAGCCGCCAGCATCTGCAGCTTACCTTGTGCCAGACGTATTGGTTACCCATTCTTCTGGAAAACACAAGATTAGGCCGAGAGAGGGATCATGTCGTTTGGGCACCACATGTTTCTCTGAAGCTCTGCCCAGGCATTGTGATGGAATATTGGCCACATTCCAACTCACATACTTTGGTCTGTCAAGACTGCAAGGTGCCACTCACTGTAAATAAACTGAGTTCAACATGCAGAAGATACAATATTAATATAAATAAAGCCAAGCCTAAAGTAATCCAGATTATCAGATCTTCTCGTCCACTAAATCTATATATATATATATATATATATATATATATATATATATATATATATATATATATATATATATATATATATATATATATATATATATATATATATATATATAAGAGAATTTGTGTGTCTCTGTTTGTGTATTTGTGTGTCCTTTATGCATTCCCGAACGGTCCATCCAATTGAGAGGAAATTTTCTACAGATGTTCTTCTCACTCCCACGGAGCCAACTGGCATAGTTAGTTAGTTTAAAATCAACAATTTTTCCTCCAGCACGAAAGAAAATGGCACGAGCTTAAGAAACAGACGAATAAATAACCCGCCATCTTGCTGCAAGGGAACCGTTTTGCATTCGAGTCTTTTTATTAATTATAGCTGAACACAGTGACATGTAAATATACTTCCAGGCATTTTCATTAAAACATATATATCTTTCTTCCTAGTGAATCCTGAATATATCACCGCCTTCTCCGGCCTTGATTAAATAACTGGTTACGCCGGACTCTTCCCGCTAGTCCGACCGTAACTCATTCCACCCCACTGCGTAGGTCCTATGGGCCAAGTTTCCTCCTCGACTTGCCCTCGTCTCGTCCCGAGACTCAATGCCCCAGCCCATCACTTTCTTCTCTTTATTTTGAGCCGATTCGTTACCCCCCTGTACGAATTCATTTCACCCTTGATCCGTTAATTACAGATTCCTACGATCATTACATTTTGGGTTTTTCTTTGTTTACCTTCTTTTCGCACGTTCTACTTGCTCGCTGGAGATGTATCTTGTCGTGTACGTGCCATACAATCACACTGCGTTGGAGCTAACTAATTTGCTGAAGATTTTTATTAACATTCCTGGACCCACATCTGCCTTACTCTGACCCCACACCTGCAACCTCGCTTTGTTACTTTCACCGTTCCTCACGCATGTTACAACCTTTTACAAGAGCATGAGGACGCCTGAGAAGAAAGTGGATAGACGACATCAAAAGTGTGGACTGAGTCTGGCCATTCAGGGTTAGGAATGGCTAGCGTTTCTTGGGAAGATTGAAAAGTGAAAATCAGTAGCCTGCCGATGACCCGCAGACTACACAAGTCAACCCTACTTCCATGCGGTGTAGACTGGGAAACCATAACCGCGAGTTCACGGGATAAAAGGGCTATAATTCGCTGGGGTGGGGGTGGGTGGACTCCCCATGGTCAGGTTTTTTCGTCCTGAACCTGCGACTGGCCTAGCAGGCCGGCAGGGGATTCTTTTCCTGCTCGAAGAAAACACAATAAGCATAAACGCACTGATCCTAACGGTAACGGACCCGGCAATGTCGAAGGAAAACGAGACAGACCAGCGATTATAATAATAGGCACTCTTAACATCTGCGGTTTTAATAATACAGAAGAAGAACTTGATATACACAATGGAAAAGAGGAAAATTGGATTTATAGGAATAGCGGACACCAGAATAAAAGGGATGGGGTAGAAGGAGATCCACCAAAACAGTAAGAACAAATGGAGGATACTCAGAACCCTTCACCATAATATCCGAGTACGACAAGGTTGTGTCCTGTCCCCCCTCTTGTTCATAACCTCTTCATTCATTCATTCAGTAGCATGTCCTTTGCAGAACCTCGCTCCCATAACAATCTTCCGGAAAACCTCTCGATCATAAGCAAGATGTCCCGCGTCTGATACACCCATCTGGAGATCATCCGCCACATCCTGCACCCATCTTCTCTTTGGCCTTCCTCTTCCTCTCTTCCCAGGCAAATACCCTTCCATTATTGTTCTCTCCAAACTTTCGTGACGCTTCAAGTGACCAAAATATTTTAATTTTCTTTGTTTTATTGTCTTTAATAGCCAACCTTCTTCAATATTCAATTCTTGAAGTATGGATGCATTTGTTCTTTTCTTTACCCAAGATATAACTCATAACCTCTATAGACAGCATATGTAAAGAAAGCAGCCAAAGGGAGACTTTAACAACACCGCATGAAGAACAGAATACAGAAAAAGAACCAACGGCAAATCACACAATTAAAGAACTATTATTTGCGGACGATCAAGCATTAAAAAGCAAAATCAGAATCAAAAGTATCTGACCAGATAGATAGTCTGAACGAAGTGTGTATGGAACATAACATGAAAATTAGCACAATTAAGACAGCGGTAATGGCTCTAACCAAAGAAGGTAGTCACAATAACCATTCATCTGGAAGAACACCGCCTGAATCAAATAAAGAGCTTCAAGTACCTAGGAAGTATAATATCATCAAATCAGTAGACTAGATCGAAAATAGATGCAATAAGGCAAACCAACTCACTGGACAAATGGCACGAATACTAAAGAACAAAATGTATCAACAGCCACTAATAAAGCACTATACAACACAATCTTCCTACCAAAATCTATGCTACCAATGCCAAACCGGGACAATTAAAGAAAAGAAAAGAAAAAAAAGAAACATCACAACAACAGAAATGACATTCCTGAGAAAAATAGCCAAAGTATCAAGAAGAGAGAAAGTCAGAAATGAAGAAATCCGGATTAAAGTTGGGGCTATACGAGTAGCAGCGCTAGATTTTATCAGAAAACAGCAAGTTAAATGGTTTGGCCTTGTAACTATATTACCAATTAACAGTATACCTCAACAAGCAATGATGTACAGACCAGATGTAAGCAGAGGAAGAGGCCGACCATGTAAACGATAGATTGAGGGAATTACAGAGACCATGGGAACCTCGATATGCGAACCCCGTATACGTGCACTCTACCGCTTTTTATGCTTCTCGACACTGCAAGGTGCAAGAGGAACTTGATAAGATGAGATGAAAGACATTGTACAATGACACAGAATGTCACTATCCAGTGCCACCAATTGAGGGCTGTAGAGTCAACTATTCCTCCCCAAGACGCTTGACGGCAAAAATGGAAGATGGTGATGACGATGATGTGCGATGTAACAAAAACATGACGACACAAATGTATGCATAGTCAGAAACACCACAGAGCGTGAGTATTATGATCATCAGCATATGCCCATGTCATGTCCTCAGATGTTTCTGCAATGTCCTTCGTGCTGGTCGACTCGTCTTTTCTTGTGGGTACTGTTCTTTCTAAACTGCTGTAAGTATTTCAACCTCCGAGGCATAATGAACGAGCGGACGAACTTTATTTTCATAGTCATAAATTATCACGCAGTCTTAAGCGCGCACGCGCGCACGCACGCACGCACACACACACACACACACACACACACACACACACACACACACACACATTATGAGCCAATTGTTTGAATCTCCAGATCTTGTAGTTGAATGCCAATATTTTTTCTCGTTCTCGGTGCATGCTATTCTCACAACTGTTCTGTGCCATTGCAGCCTAAGAGCTCCAGTTTTAGTATTTAGTGGTTGCAACATGGTCCATGACTCGCATCCATACGCTGCCACGTGAAAGATGCACGGTCTTAACAATTTAACTTTGACTTCTTTGCTGTTGTTGTGGTAATTGGTTCTTGATGCTGTTCAGTCTCTGCTCTGCCAAGACTAGTACACGGCTGACTTCTTTTGGACAGTCCCTAGTATTGTAGGTTACGGAACCAAGATGTTCACAGTTTCTTCATTGTTGACTATGATTTTTGTTGGCGGGTTGTTTTGTCCGTAGACATTATATTTGTTTTGTTTTCAGTTCAGAAAAGGATTTTGATTTTCACGGTGTCTCTTGACAGACAGGATCAACTCTTATGATCCCTTTGTACCATATGAGAGGAGGACCGTGTCATCTGCATATCTAAGATCGGGGACTGGGTTTTCTTCAATTATGAATGAATAAAAATTGCCTCCGGTCTCAAAAAAAAATTTTTTTTTCCCCATTTATACCCCCATAAATGTTGAAGAGGTACGGGGAGAGAATGCAGCCCTGTCTTATTCCCCTTTCCACGTCAAATTAGTTGATACTTTACCGGCTGCTCTGCCTGATGCTTGTTATTTATGGTATAATGATTCAATTTCGTGAGTCAGATGTGCTAGAAGCCCAATGTCGCGGATTATGTTCTACACTTTCTTCTGCTGAACACAGTCAGATGTTTTATTTTGTCTATAGTATAAAAATCTACATTTTACTCTCTTGATTTCTCACAGATGGTTATCATTTTGAAGAAACCATCCCTGGTTCCTGTGCCATGTTACTTAATCATTTAACCTTCATTTAAATAACCAACAATTTTTTATAATATCCCAAACATTAAACTGAGTAGCAAACATTCAAAAGAACATCAATTTAGTCATAAACTTGGCTGTGGAGTCAAAGGCACAATCATAATTGCACGCTGGACAAGCCATTATGCGCGGATCTCTTTCTTAGAATGTCTATACATATATGATGGCTGATCACATTAATTCGGTGATGGTTCACCAACTGTCTGTGTCCCTTTGAAAGTCGTCAAGTCTATCATGTCCCTGCTTGACACCATTGTCTCACACCCTGAGCAAGGCCGTTATCTTATCCATGCCATCATAATGGGCGACTGCATTAGGACATTTAATGACATTTACGATGACTGCTCTGTCCATTGATATACCCTTCACAAAAGCTTCACAACCAGCCAAAACATCTACCTTTTAATTTCCATTGACACCAACGTCCGTAATAGCCCTAACTGAGTTCACTCTGAGTTCACTCATACCAATGACTAGAGATATACCCGAGCCGTTTCTTCTTCAGTATGTTCATGGAGCCACTTAAAATGCACGCCTTGCGTTTCTAATCAGTGTAGTGTCATTGTCACCGCCAACATCTCCATTGTACGGCTACTGGTAATTGTCTAGAAAGCAGCACTAAACTTGAGAACTATTCCCAACCCTCGTTTTATAAAGAACACAGCACCAGCTTATGAAAACGGACATGTGTCTCCCTACCTAGTATTGGGTCTTAGAAGGGAAGCATTGTTGCCGCCGGACCGATAGCAGCATCACACAATTTCTCTTCTTCAGCTTCTCGAACCTGTTTGTCTCTGTGTTGCCAGCAACAGTTAATGCAACTCTATTACTTTCTGTCTGAAACATAACTGACTCTGGATCAGTCATCGGCTGGAAAAGAGAACCACCAACGTCCATTCACGCACGCTTAAGGGCAATACATTTAACTCCGTAAGTTTAATTATGCATTCACGCGAAGAGTTGTGACCACGCCTGTTTCGGTCATCGTGTTTGGCGAACAAATTTATCTTCTTCTGTTTGTTTTTTTTTAAATAGAAAGTACTCGCATAGCCAACCAATCTGTCAAATACCCAAGTTATTATTATAACTGGCCGATCATATTGTATTTAACATCCGGGAACAAGATCATGTATACGACCGCATTCCTTGTGACAGCTGGCAATCTGGTGTCGATACCATTACGTTGCAGTTATGGATTCCACAGCAGGTCGTGTAAGCGCATGTCTGTCTACAAGACTATTTTATAGTGAGAATGCGAATGCATAGACACGCTTTGGGTGGTTAAAAATAGTACTCCGCCGCCAAGTTTATGACTTCATTACAAACCCTTGACACAGACCTTGGTAGTGTAGGGTTGCCAGACGTCCGGCAAAGAGAGGACATGTCCTCCTTTTTAGCCTCGTGTCCTCCGTCCGGCAGGCAAAGTTAAAAACCTTTAAAATGTCTGGCTTTTTAAATATTTTATGTAATCATTTTTTTTTATGTATTGTTGTTACAACTTACAATGTATCTACACTCTACCGTGTGTTTACATTCTTTATTAAAACCCATTGCTTAATAATATTTATTTAATTTTCCTATTTATACCAAATGTGAAACACCAATTATTTGTATAATTTGAATCTAACTGTTGCTCTATTCGGCAACACTAACAATGCTGTAGTCTCTATGGTCAAAATGTTAATGTTATTTCCGGTTCCGGTAGCAGAGACGCCACTTAAAATTGTTTTTATAATTTGTAATTTTTGCTGTCTATGTTTATGAAAATGGCTTCTACAAAGAGAAAATGCAAATTCTCGAACACTATGAAAAATAAGTTTCCATGCTTCGTTGAAGGACGCAACGAGAATGAGGCAAAGTGTACGATTTGCGATAGTTACTTGTCCGTTGCGAACAAAGGAACTACTAACTTGGAGCGCCATGTTGACAGTGAGAGACATAGAAACCTAATCAAAGTGTCCGCGTCATCTAGCACATTGACGTCTTTTTTTTCAGCCTAAGTACTCAAATGTGTTGCTGAAAGCGCATGCGGCTGAAGCAACTTTGGCATTTCATACAGTTTGTCATCATCAGTCTTACAACTCGATGACCTGCACAGCTGGTTTGATGCACACATTATTTGAAGATTCAAAAATTGCTAAAAATATTGCATATTGCTTGTGCAAAAACAAAGACTGAAGCAATAATAAACCAAGTAATTGTCCCCATACTGTTGATGAATTGGATACATCTTTAAGTGGTATTTCATGTTTCGGTCTTTCGACAGATGCTAGCAATCACGGTTCGCAGAATATATTTCCGATCGTTGTTCAGTACTTTGACTGGAAAGCAGGTGGAATACAAACTAAGATTCTCGAGTTAGACAACACACCAAATGAAACCTCAGAAACTATATCACAGTATATTTTGAGAACACTCCAAAAACATGATTTGTACTCCAAATATGTTGCTTTTGCTGGTGACAATGCCAATGTGAATTTTGGAGGCATTAACAGAAGAGAAGGTAGAAATGTGTTCTCGCATTTGAAGGAAGCCTTGAGCAAGGCCATTAGTAGGCGTTGGATGTTCTGCTCATGTTCTGCACAACTGCATCCAACACGGCGCAGATTTAATGCAGATTGACGTTGAATCTATTGTCTTGAAGATATTCAATTACTTTTCTATATACACTGTCAGAACAGAAACTTTAAAGGATTTTTGTGACTATGTCAACATTAACTATCAGCAACTACTCTATCACTCTAAAACTAGATGGCTCAGTTTGTTTCCAGCTGTTGAGAGGCTGTTGAGGCTGTTTACTGCTTTGAAAGAATATTTTCTTTCTGTAAACCAACCACCTGCTATGATAAAAAAAATTTTTGAGAACGATTTTTCAGAAGTTTACCTTTGGTTTGTGCATTCTTTGATGTCTGTCTTCCAAGTCAATATTTCGGCCATTGAAAAAGAAGAAACATCAGTGTTAGAGGTTATGAGCCTTCTTCACACAACCTTGGAAGTTTTGAAAGGCAGATTGAAGGAGACATTTATTTCACTGAAAGTCAGGGAGATGTTGAGAAGACTTAAGGAAAGTGGTCGAGAAGAAGAGTGTAATAGTTTTATGTCAGACGTTAGGTTGGTGTATGAAGCATGCATTAGTTACTTAGAAAAATGGTTGAAACCTTTTAATGAATTTCAGTGCTTTGGTTGGATGTACTTAAATACAATCAAAGACTGTACATTTGATGACCTTTTGACAAGCATATTGTACTTGAGAGAGAAGGGTATTATTGTAGATGATGTGCAATTATTTGACCAATACTGCAATCTTAAATCATTTGTGCAAGACAAGAATGAACAGTTTTTTGAAAGACTCTTGCATGAACAGTGGAGTTTATTTTTCCAAAGTTGCCCAAATGCATGTTGCTTTTCAGAGTTACTTAAAATTTGTGAAGTATTCTTCTGTATCCCTGGACACAATGGCAATGTGGAAAGAGTGTTCTCCTTGATTAATGTTCAATGGACAAAGGAAAGGAACAGACTCTTACTCAACTCTGTAAAGGGCATCATTCTCACATAGTACAATTTGAAGAATCTTACCTGTGAACAGTTTTATGCATATGTGATTGCTAAAGAGGATCTTCTACGAAAAGTTGGCTCCTCCGAGAAAT
The DNA here is from genome assembly GCA_014155875.1 of Cepaea nemoralis. Taxonomy (NCBI): domain Eukaryota; kingdom Metazoa; phylum Mollusca; class Gastropoda; order Stylommatophora; family Helicidae; genus Cepaea; species Cepaea nemoralis. The sequence goes on along the minus strand of JACEFZ010024371.1, from coordinate 570,932 downwards.
ATGTTGCGTAATTAATAGAGATTATAAGGTAATAATTTACAATCGACTGTTTAAATAACGTTTTGTAGCATTTTGAAAAGCCGGTCTCTCTGGCCGAGGTGTTACAACACTTTCTCCGTAATCCCGTTTATTACGCAGAGTCTCGTAGCGGGCGAGAACTGGGAGCGGTTCGTCCCCCGCTGGTGACTTGCAGGATAACTGAGCGGGCCGCTCAGAAAGCAATGGCAAACTACTGAGCGTAATCTTGCCAAGAAATCAACAGACAGCTGAAAGATGCTGCTGTTGACAGCGATGTCCTGTAAAGGATATGCGGAAGGGGGGGGGGGGGGGGGGAAGCATTTTATATTTATTTTTTAACAGATTGTTTCTTGGTCGATTCACTAACAGTAAGATACACTTATTGGCAGTTATTGTAATAAAATTGTACTGATTGTGGGTTTAATCTGGAACTGGAACGATTTAAATGAAACATTCAGTATGTCCTCCTTTTTGTCTTATTATGTCCTCCTTTTGGTTCCCACGTATCTGGCAACCCTAGGTAGGTGGGAAACAACACCACTAGACCGGTCAACTCGGCGTACAGCTGTTGCGTGTACTGGTGCGGAATCACTCGAAGGTCCATAACAGTGGCCTCGAAATAGTGGAAGCCAAACAAGATCATCATCATCATATGTCATGCTGGTAAGCGTGGGAAGTTATGGTTCGCTATCTCACGCCACAACCGGAGTCTTGGACCGGGTCTGTGTACTTGGTCCGATCATGCCATGGGGGGGGGGGGGGGGGGGGGCAAGCTGTTCAAGTATTTATCTCTTTGCATTCCCTTTCCCCATTAATTTTGCCAGTAACCACAACATGTTTAAGTCTTTTTCTCCTCATAATGTGTCCATAGAAAATTTATTGATTGTCTACGCCTAATTTCTCTAATTAATTTATGTTTTCTATTTGTTTCTTTGAAGAACTTCCTCTTCTCTGTGTGTGAATGTGTGTGTGTGTGTGTGTGAGAGAGAGAGAGAGAGAGAGAGAGAGAGAGAGAGAGAGAGAGAGAGAGAGAGAGAGAGAGAGAGAGAGAGAGAGAGAGAGAGAGAGAGAGAGAATTAATAACTGTATTATTCTGTATTTTTATTCATCATTTCTTAGCCCCTCGTTCAGATGTTCTCATTGCTTGCTGATTGTCCACGCTTCTGCTTTTCACTCTTTGACTAGTCTTGTTACACAATATTGTCAAAGTTATTTGTGAAAACCTAGACAGGCGTGTAACAGTAAACTACGTCAAACTTCTGATGTGTAACATGTTGCTACCAAGTAAACAGTAGAATAGCCGGCCATATCGACTGACCTCAATTCGGAAATTGGCCAGAACAGAAAAATAACATTGTGACCTTTCCTAATGTTAGCTTTGTCAGGCCGTCCTGTGTGGCCAAAATGTTTATTTTGGAAATGATGTATAAAAGTAATCGTGGCGTTGCTCTTATCTTATTTATTAATATTTAAAAGTAAACGCGGAGTTTCTCTTATCTTGTTACTAAATCTATTTGCTTTTACAGCAAAAATCACTATTTACAAAAATATATATTATAGCACAACAGTCTGTGTCAACTATGAGGCCAGTAGTAACCAGTTACTAACAACTATACTATAACTATACTATCTATAGTGACTACTTAACACTTCAGCTACACAGCGTGACCGCCGTGACGAGGAACGTGTTGTAGTCGGAACATTTCTGTTGATAGCGCCATGCTATGAACAACAGGAACCTTGTCAGTTTAGCAACTGATAGAAGACGAACTCAACTGTAAGTGCCCTACTGCTGATATCAGTATAAAGCTATAACCTGTAACTATAAGTCAAGTGATGATATTCACTTTATCTCACTTCTTCGTGGCTAACATAATTAAATGATTTCTTCGTGGCTAAGATAAGAAGGATATTAGTTAAGTTAGATTTTATTTTAAGGGACAGGAACAGTACCGGCGAAATACGGCTAATTTTTAAAACTTGTACATGTTTCTGGATAAATATTGTTTCTGGATAAATATTACGTAAGTTGCAATGTAGCCAAATTAATTTCATGTACAATTCTGGTACTTTATTTTCTTAAAAGCACTGTTTATGTTTAATGTTCAGATGTCTGGGGTGGCCAGATCGACACCGGCCACTGACCGAGCCGTACAAATAGACATCAGATTTAGCTTCCAGTCAGAAATAAATTTACAGGCATTGTTAGGCACTCATAGAAGTAGAAGAAAGTATTAGAGATTCCAGACAAAATAAAACTTGAATATTATAGTGAGGTCACACCGGGAATTGCTTCAAGTAATAATAAATAATAATATAATATTAATATGGTCCCCCGCTTGAATGAGAAGAAAATGAAAATGATGAGAATTTCATAGAAACATGACAATGACTGAGTCTCAATGACACAGTTATTAATATTATATAGACAGAAATACTTTATATTAATTATTATATTATATAATGATATTATGATAATAATGTAATAATAGCAATAACTATAACTAATAAAGATGTAATATTATTCTAATAAAGTAATGTTGTGCAATGTAACTAGTAAGTCACTCAGTGTTTCATTGCCGGGGTTTCTCTGATGACTCAAATTGGAATCTAGCCACCGTTTTTACAAAAATGCTTTTGATATGATTATTGATTGTTAATAATATATTAATATTGATATACTGATGAAAGAAACCTTGCAACTTGTAAAATAACAGCTAACACATTTGTTGCAAAAAATGTCCAACCAGTTATAACAGAAAAGTATTTTGGCCTACATCCATTCCATTTGAGGACAAACTTTATTGCTATTCAACAATCTTAAGTTGTCTGCTGCTTTCTTTGGATTAATTCATACTGGTGCCTAAAGGTAACCTAAGTAGAAGATATGTTATATTCATTCTGCACAAATAAACTAAACTGTGTCTTTTGTTAAGCTGCCACAGAAAGTAGACATGCAGTAATGCTATTGTCTGTTCCTGAAGAATTACTAAGCAGAATCATTCTGGAGAGATTAAGAGATACCATTGACAAACAGCTGAGGGAGAGCAAAAATGATGAAGCACTATGGGGTTATACAGAATTGATGAAGGACTATTACCCCATGGCGTTTTGAAACAGTCCTTTACTTACTTTTTAACTTGACTATAGACTGTATTATGAAGATGAGAACTGCCACCAGACACAGAATTCACTGAACTCTGACAGACCAGCTGGATGATCTGGACTTTGTTGATGACACTACACACCTGTCCCGCCCATAAAAGGTACATAAAAAGTCAGCTGAACACAAATGATCACAACAGAACACAAAAGGTCACAACAGTTCAGTGTAAACATTTATAGAGAAAAAGAAACAAGGGTAATGAGAACAAATCATGCATATAATAACCTGATTTTCTTTGAACTTGAAAAGGTGGTAACAATATAGACAATCTTGAGATATAAATATTAAAATAAGAAAACAAGGAACAAGAGGAGCCTTCTAACCTCAGATAAACACTACTGTTTGGATCAGAAGCACAGAGAACGACTAATAATACTGTTAATTAATTGGTGCTTGTGCAGAATAGACACAGAATGGAAAGATTAAAATGGTATGACAGAATCACCAGTGTGTGGAGTGAACGAAGTCTAAGTGAATCAAGGGACTTTTTTTTTTTAGAGGTGAGGAACAGCAGTTGGTACTGGTTAGGACACAAACTGAGAAAACTTGTTCATAGTATAACTAGGAAATCCTTTCTTCTGTAACCCACAGGGCAACAGCAGTAGAGGGAGACTTAAACATAGGGCAACAGCAGTAGAGGGAGACCTAAACACTCACAGGGCAACAGCAGTAGGGGAGACTTAAACATAGGGCAACAGCAGTAGAGGGAGACCTAAACACTCACAGGGCAACAGCAGTAGAGGGAGACCTAAACACAGGGCTACAGCAGCAGAGGGAGACCTAAACACAGGGCTACAGCAGTAGAGGGAGACCTAAACACTCACAGGGCAACAGCAGTAGAGGGAGACCTAAACACTCATAGGGCAACAGCAGTAGAGGGAGACCTAAACACTCATAGGGCAACAGCAGTAGAGGGAGACCTAAACACAGGGCAACAGCAGTAGAGGGAGACCTAAACATATGGCAACAGCAGTAGAGGGAGACCTAAACACTCATAGGGCAACAGCAGTAGAGGGAGACCTAAACACAGGGCAACAGCAGTAGAGGGAGACCTAAACACTCATAGGGCAACAGCAGTAGAGGGAGACCTAAACAAGGGCAACAGCAGTAGAGGGAGACCTAAACACTCATAGGGCAACAGCAATAGAGGGAGACTTAAACATAGGGCAACAGCAATAGAGGGAGACCTAAACACTCACAGGGCAACAGCAGTAGAGGGAGACTTAAACACTCACAGGGCAACAGCAGTAGAGGGAGACCTAAACACTCACAGGGCAACAGCAGTAGAGGGAGACCTAAACACTCACAGGGCAACAGCAGTAGAGGGAGACCTAAACACAGGGCAACAGCAGTAGAGGGAGACTTAAACATAGGGCAACAGCAATAGAGGGAGACCTACACACTCACAGGGAAACAGCAGTAGAGGGAGACCTAAACACTCACAGGGCAACAGCAGTAGAGGGAGACTTAAACATAGGGCAACAGCAGTAGAGGGAGACCTAAACACTCACAGGGCTACATCACAGGGCTACAGCAATAGAGGGAGACCTAAACACTCATAGGGCAACAGCAGTAGAGGGAGACCTAAACACAGGGCAACAGCAGTAGAGGGAGACCTAAACACTCATAGGGCAACAGCAGTAGAGGGAGACCTAAACACTCATAGGGCAACAGCAGTAGAGGGAGACCTAAACACAGGGCAACAGCAGTAGAGGGAGACCTAAACATAGGGCAACAGCAGTAGAGGGAGACCTAAACACAGGGCAACAGCAGTAGAGGGAGACCTAAACACTCATAGGGCAACAGCAGTAGAGGGAGACCTAAACACAGGGCAACAGCAGTAGAGGGAGACCTAAACACAGGGCAACAGCAGTAGAGGGAGACCTAAACACAGGGCAACAGCAGTAGAGGGAGACCTAAACACTCATAGGGCAACAGCAGTAGAGGGAGACCTAAACACAGGGCAACAGCAGTAGAGGGAGACTTAAACATAGGACAACAGCAGTAGAGGGAGACCTAAACACTCATAGGGCAACAGCAATAGAGGGAGACTTAAACATAGGGCAACAGCAATAGAGGGAGACCTAAACACTCACAGGGCAACAGCAGTAGAGGGAGACTTAAACACTCACAGGGCAACAGCAGTAGAGGGAGACCTAAACACTCACAGGGCAACAGCAGTAGAGGGAGACCTAAACACTCACAGGGCAACAGCAGTAGAGGGAGACCTAAACACAGGGCAACAGCAGTAGAGGGAGACTTAAACAGGGCAACAGCAATAGATGGAGACCTAAACACTCACAGGGAAACAGCAGTAGAGGGAGACCTAAACACTCACAGGGCAACAGCAGTAGAGGGAGACTTAAACATAGGGCAACAGCAGTAGAGGGAGACTTAAACATAGGGCAACAGCAGTAGAGGGAGACCTAAACACTCACAGGGCTACATCACAGGGCTACAGCAATAGAGGGAGACCTAAACACGCATAGGGCAACAGCAGTAGAGGGAGACCTAAACACAGGGCAACAGCAGTAGAGGGAGACCTAAACACAGGGCAACAGCAGTAGAGGGAGACCTAAACACAGGGCAACAGCAGTAGAGGGAGACTTAAACATAGGGCAACAGCAGTAGAGGGAGACCTAAACACTCATGGGGCAACAGCAATAGAGGGAGACTTAAACATAGGGCAACAGCAATAGAGGGAGACCTAAACACTCACAGGGCAACAGCAGTAGAGGGAGACTTAAACACTCACAGGGCAACAGCAGTAGAGGGAGACCTAAACACTCACAGGGCAACAGCAGTAGAGGGAGACCTAAACACTCATAGGGCAACAGCAGTAGAGGGAGACCTAAACACTCATAGGGCAACAGCAGTAGATGGAGACCTAAGCACAGGGCAACAGCAGTAGAGGGAGACCTAAACAGGGCAACAGCAGTAGGGGGAGACCTAAACACAGGGCAACAGCAGTAGAGGGAGACCTAAACACTCATAGGGCAACAGCAGTAGAGGGAGACCTAAACACGGGGCAACAGCAGTAGAGGGAGACCTAAACACTGGGCAACAGCAGTAGAGGGAGACCTAAACACAGGGCAACAGCAGTAGAGGGAGACCTAAACACAGGGCAACAGCAGTAGAGGGAGACCTAAACACAGGGCAACAGCAGTAGAGGGAGACCTAAACACTCATAGGGCAACAGCAGTAGAGTTAGACCTAAACAAGGGCAACAGCAGTAGAGGGAGACTAAACATAGGGCAACAGCAGTAGAGGGAGACCTAAACACATCATAGGGCAACAGCAATAGAGGGAGACCTAAACACTCACAGGCAACAGCAGTAGAGGGAGACTTAAACCTCACAGGGCACAGCAGTAGAGGGAGACCTTAAACACTCACAGGGCCACAGCAGTAGAGGGAGACCTAAACACTCACCTGGCAACAGCAGTAGAGGAGACCTAAACACAGGGCAACAGCAGTAGAGGAGACTTAAACATAGGGCAACAGCAATAGAGGGAGACCTAAACCCTCCAGTGAAACAGCAGTAGAGGGAGACCTAAACACTCACAGGCAACAGCAGTAGAGGGAGACTTAAACATAGGGCAACAGCAGTAGAGGGAGACCTAAACACTCACAGGGCTACATCACAGGGCTACAGCAGTAGAGGGAGACCTAAACACAGGGCAACAGCAGTAGAGGGAGACCTAAACACTCATAGGGCAACAGCAGTAGAGTTAGACCTAAACAAGGGCAACAGCAGTAGAGGGAGACTTAAACATAGGGCAACAGCAGTAGAGGGAGACCTAAACACTCATAGGGCAACAGCAATAGAGGGAGACCTAAACACTCACAGGGCAACAGCAGTAGAGGGAGACTTAAACACTCACAGGGCAACAGCAGTAGAGGGAGACCTAAACACTCACAGGGCAACAGCAGTAGAGGGAGACCTAAACACTCACATGGCAACAGCAGTAGAGGGAGACCTAAACACAGGGCAACAGCAGTAGAGGGAGACTTAAACATAGGGCAACAGCAATAGAGGGAGACCTAAACACTCACAGTGAAACAGCAGTAGAGGGAGACCTAAACACTCACAGGGCAACAGCAGTAGAGGGAGACTTAAACATAGGGCAACAGCAGTAGAGGGAGATCTAAACACTCACAGGGCTACATCACAGGGCTACAGCAATAGAGGGAGACCTAAACACTCATAGGGCAACAGCAGTAGAGGGAGACCTAAACACAGGGCAACAGCAGTAGAGGGAGACCTAAACACAGGGTAACAGCAGTAGAGGGAGACCTAAACACAGAGCAACAGCAGTAGAGGGAGACTTAAACATAGGGCAACAGCAGTAGAGGGAGACCTAAACACTCATAGGGCAACAGCAATAGAGGGAGACTTAAATATAGGGCAACAGCAATAGAGGGAGACCTAAACACTCACAGGGCAACAGCAGTAGAGGGAGACCTAAACACTCACAGGGCTTCAGCAGCAGAGGGAGACCTAAACACTCAGGGCAACAGCAGTAGAGGGAGACCTAAACACTCACAGGGCAACAGCAGTAGAGGGAGACCTAAACACAGGGCAACAGCAGTAGAGGGAGACCTAAACACTCATAGGGCAACAGCAATAGAGGAAGACCTAAACATTCACAGGGCAACAGCAATAGAGGGAGACCTAAACACTCACAGGGCAACAGCAGTAGAGGGAGACCTAAACACAGGGCAACAGCAGTAGAGGGAGACCTAAACACAGGGCAACAGCAGTAGAGGGAGACCTAAACATAGGGCAACAGCAGTAGAGGGAGACTTAAACATAGGGCAACAGCAGTAGAGGGAGACCTAAACACTCACAGGGCAACAGCAGTAGAGGGAGACCTAAACACAGGGCAACAGCAGTAGAGGGAGACCTAAACACAGGGCAACAGCAGTAGAGGGAGACCTAACCACTAACCTAGACGAGAATTAAAGACAGGGATGGGTAATACTGCTAGATCACTGAGGAAGCTGCAGGGAACAGCCAATGATAAGATGGCATGGAGATGATTGAGGGCTGAGCTCCAATAGGGGTAAAGGCAGAAGGTGAAGAATGGGGTATTGGTTTGTAAGTTTCATTAACTCGTTGTTTCATTCTCCCCCCTGGTTAAATTGTTAGATGTTTCTTTTATACCTATATGTTTCTTTTATACCTATATGTTTCTTTTATACCTATATGTTTCTTTTATACCTATATGTTTCTTTTATACCTATATGTTTCTTTTATACCTATATGTTTCTTTTATACCTATATGTTTCTTTTATACCTATATGTTTCTTTTATACCTATATGTTTCTTTATACCTATATGTTTCTTTTATACCTATATGTTTCTTTTATACCTATATGTTTCTTTTATACCTATATGTTTCTTTATACCTATATGTTTCTTTTATACCTATATGTTTCTTTTATACCTATATGTTTCTTTTATACCTATATGTTTCTTTTATACCTATATGTTTCTTTTATACCTATATGTTTCTTTTATACCTATATGTTTCTTTTATACCTATATGTTTCTTTTATACCTATATGTTTCTTTTATACCTATATGTTTCTTTTATACCTATATGTTTCTTTTATACCTATATGTTTCTTTTATACCTATATGTTTCTTTATACCTATATGTTTCTTTTATACCTATATGTTTCTTTTATACCTATATGTTTCTTTTATACCTATATGTTTCTTTTATACCTATATGTTTCTTTTATACCTATATGTTTCTTTTATACCTATATGTTTCTTTTATACCTATATGTTTCTTTTATACCTATATGTTTCTTTTATACCTATATGTTTCTTTATACCTATATGTTTCTTTTATACCTATATGTTTCTTTATACCTATATGTTTCTTTTTATACCTATATGTTTCTTTTATACCTATATGTTTCTTTATACCTATATGTTTCTTTTATACCTATATGTTTCTTTTATACCTATATGTTTCTTTTATACCTATATGTTTCTTTTATACCTATATGTTTCTTTTATACCTATATGTTTCTTTATACCTATATGTTTCTTTATACCTATATGTTTCTTTATACCTATATGTTTCTTTTTATACCTATATGTTCTTTTATACCTATATGTTTCTTTTATACCTATATGTTTCTTTTATACCTATAGTTTCTTTTATACCTATATGTTTCTTTTATACCTATATGTTTCTTTTATACCTATTGTTTCTTTTATACCTATATGTTTCTTTTATACCTATATGTTTCTTTTATACCTATATGTTTCTTTTATACCTATATGTTTCTTTTATACCTATATGTTTCTTTTATACCTATATGTTTCTTTTATACCTATATGTTTCTTTTATACCTATATGTTTCTTTTATACCTATATGTTTCTTTTATACCTATATGTTTCTTTTATACCTATATGTTTCATCAATATTATTATTTATTGCCCAGCTGTTTAAGCTTTCTGCATACATGTTTCTCTATCCTCTGCCTCTCTTGCCAAGTGTTGTCCCGCGTAAAAGTGATTTCTCTATCCTCTGCCTCTCTTGCCCAGTGTTGTCCCGCATAAAAGTGATTTCTCTATCCTCTGCCTCTCTTGCCAAGTGTTGTCCCGCGTAAAAGTGATTTCTCTATCCTCTGCCTCTCTTGCCCAATGTTGTCCCGCATAAAAGTGATTTCTCTATCCTCTGCCTCTCTTGCCCAGTGTTGTCCCGCGTAAAAGTGATTTCTCTATCCTCTGCCTCTCTTGCCCAGTGTTGTCCTGCATAAAGGTGATTTCTCTATCCTCTGCCTCTCTTGCCCAGTGTTGTCCTGCATAAAGGTGATTTCTCTATCCTCTGCCTCTCTTGCCAAGTGTTGTCCCGCATAAAGGTGATTTCTCTATCCTCTGCCTCTCTTGCCCAGTGTTGTCCCGCGTAAAAGTGATTTCTCTATCCTCTGCCTCTCTTGCCAAGTGTTGTCCCGCATAAAGGTGATTTCTCTATCCTCTGCCTCTCTTGCCCAGTGTTGTCCCGCATAAAGGTGATTTCTCTATCCTCTGCCTCTCTTGCCCAGTGTTGTCCCGCATAAAGGTGATTTCTCTATCCTCTGCCTCTCTTGCCCAGTGTTGTCCCGCATAAAGGTGATTTCTCTATCCTCTGCCTCTCTTGCCCAGTGTTGTCCCGCATAAAGGTGATTTCTCTATCCTCTGCCTCTCTTGCCCAGTGTTGTCCCGCATAAAAGTGATTTCTCTATCCTCTGCCTCTCTTGCCCAGTGTTGTCCCGCATAAAAGTGATTTCTCTATCCTCTGCCTCTCTTGCCCAGTGTTGTCCCGCATAAAAGTGATTTCTCTATCCTCTGTTTCTTAAGATGATTTGGAAGCAGACCGTCTTGCATTGGTTTCCATACAATGGTATGAGTGTTGGTTGTTCAGAAAGCAATGGTAGACTACTGAACATAAACTCGCCCAGGAATCACAAACATCCCACAACAAACTGTTTATCAAGCCTAGTATTTTCCCATACATAGGTAATGTCTCTACCTTCTGTATGTCTTGCCCATTATTTTCCAACGTAAGGGTAATTTCTCTATTCCCTGCCTTTCTTGCCCAGTATTTTCCCCCACATAAAGCTTATTTCTCTAACTCTGTTTCTCTAGCCCAGTAGCTTCCCTCATAAAGATAAAATCTCTATCCGCTGTTTCTATTGTCCAGTATTTTCCCACATAAAGATAGTTTTTCTAACCCATATTGTCTTTTGATATGCTTCATAAATTTCAGTTGTCTGTTTCTTGTATGATGCTCGATCAAGTAGCGATTGCAGCCGTCAAATCCTCAATTTCTTTCAAAGATATTCTCATCATTACTCTCACAAACCACATTTCCATCACTCATTGTCCAGCACTGACATCTATACACAAGAAAAGGTTACACAACTTATCAGCATGCACATGTGTGGCTCATGGTGAAAGAAGCTGTGGGTATGGGGATTCCTGTCTTTATTACTTCTTATCGGCAGCAGTTAAGGTAGATCCAGAGCATATACTGCTGTTGGGATGTGAATTGTTAGACTTCACATGTTCTAGGCCTGACTATGTTAGGCTGCACATATTCTAGGCCTGACTATGTTAAGCTTCACATATTCTATGCCTGACTATGAGTTGGGTTGACCATTTCCCTTCCTCAGCACTTTCTTTCCCAGACATTTCTAAGAAAATTCTGAACAAACATTGGCACCTATTTCCTCAGAACCAGGTCAATCTCAGAGCCTGACCAGCGAGACAACATATGTCTGTCTCTGCTGGGAATTGAACCCAAATCACTGTCTTGGCAGACCAGCACACTCTGCCACCATGGCTCCAACTTCACATAATGCAACATATTACAGAGGGGATTTCTGTTTTGTCTTGTGAGATTTTCTTTGATGTGACTTCAGTGTGCACTATTGTAGGATTGTTTTATTTACACAGTACAGCTGTGAACTCAATCCAGCATCATAAAATGGACAGGCTAAATTCAGAATTGTCTGGAAAGGACAGACAATGAGAAATGAAATTATTTTCCTTACCTCAATGTATGTGACTTGATATATGTGTATGCATACCTGTTTTTTAACCATTGCAATCAAAAAGAGTATATCTTCATCAGAGGTGTGCAATATTTTGGAATACAATTTATTTCAGATTAACTTCAAACAATGGTTGTGTGGTCAAGTCTGCTGAGCCACAAGGTTACACTGGGTGCTGTTGCTGTTACTGCTGCTGCTGTTGTTACTGCTGCTGTAGTCGTGTTTAGGTGGAAACAGAAGAAATATGAACTTGTTGGGAAAGTTTCTGCATTGAACTGCTTCCCAATAAAGTCATGTGGGGGAATAACTAATGATGTTGCCTTTTGCACAGTGTCTGGAATCCGCATGTCAAATGCAATAGACAGGTAAACAACACATAGAAATTACAAATCTGTCATTCCTGTGAATATTGTCATAGACTCCAGGGTTTTCTGCTGGATTTGTTTAGTTTCAAGGTACTTGATTGTTTATGTCTGGATTATTGTGCTCTCAGGACAACAGAAAAAGCCAGTGTCGCAGAACTCACAATAAATGGCAGTCAACTGAAGCTTGTTGATATTCACATTGTGTTTGCCCTGACATGGAGATATTCACATTGTGTTTGCCCTCACATGGAGATATTCACATTGTGTTTGCCCTCACATGGAGATATTCACATTGTGTTTGCCCTGACATGGAGATATTCACATTGTGTTTGCCCTCACATGGAGATATTCACATTGTGTTTGCCCTCACATGGAGATATTCACATTGTGTTGCCCTCACATGGAGATATTCACATTGTGTTTGCCCCTCACATGGAGATATTCACATTGTGTTTGCCCTCACATGGAGATATTCACATTGTGTTTGCCCTCACATGGAGATATTCACATTGTGTTTGCCCTCACATGGAGATATTCACATTGTGTTTGCCCTCACATGGAGATATTCACATTGTGTTTGCCCTCACATGGAGATATTCACATTGTGTTTGCCCTCACATGGAGATATTCACATTGTGTTTGCCCTCACATGGAGTATTATGCCCTCACATGGAGATATCACATTGTGTTTGCCCTCACATGGAGATATTCACATTGTGTTTGCCCTCACATGGAGAATTCACATGTGTTTGCCCTCACATGGAGATATTCACATTGTGTTGCCCTCACATGGAGATATTCACATTGTGTTTGCCCTCACATGGAGATATTCACATTGTGTTTGCCCTCACATGGAGATATTCACATTGTGTTTGCCCTCACATGGAGATATTCACATTGTGTTTGCCCTCACATGGAGATATTCACATTGTGTTTGCCCTCACATGGAGATATTCACATTGTGTTTGCCCTCACATGGAGATATTCACATTGTGTTTGCCCTCACATGGAGATATTCACATTGTGTTTGCCCTCACATGGAGATATTCACATTGTGTTTGCCCTCACATGGAGATATTCACATTGTGTTTGCCCTCACATGGAGATATTCACATTGTGTTTGCCCTCACATGGAGATATTCACATTGTGTTTGCCCTCACATGGAGATATTCACATTGTGTTTGCCCTCACATGGAGATATCACATTGTGTTTGCCCTCACATGGAGATATTCACATTGTGTTTGCCCTCACATGGAGATATTCACATTGTGTTTGCCCTCACATGGAGATATTCACATTGTGTTTGCCCTCACATGGAGATATTCACATTGTGTTTGCCCTCACATGGAGATATTCACATTGTGTTTGCCCTCACATGGAGATATTCACATTGTGTTTGCCCTCACATGGAGATATTCACATTGTGTTTGCCCTCACATGGAGATATTCACATTGTGTTTGCCCTCACATGGAGATTTCACATTGTGTTTGCCCTCACATGGAGATATTCACATTGTGTTTGCCCTCACATGGAGATATTCACATTGTGTTTGCCCTCACATGGAGATATTCACATTGTGTTTGCCCTCACATGGAGATATTCACATTGTGTTTGCCCTCACATGGAGATATTCACATGTGTTTGCCCTCACATGGAGATATTCACATTGTGTTTGCCCTCACATGGAGATATTCACATTGTGTTTGCCCTCACATGGAGATATTCACATTGTGTTTGCCCTCACATGGAGATATTCACATTGTGTTTGCCCTCACATGGAGATATTCACATTGTGTTTGCCCTCACATGGAGATATTCACATTGTGTTGCCCTCACATGGAGATATTCACATTGTGTTTGCCCTCACATGGAGATATTCACATTGTGTTTGCCCTCACATGGAGATATTCACATTGTGTTTGCCCTCACATGGAGATATTCACATTGTGTTTGCCCTCACATGGAGATATTCACATTGTGTTTGCCCTCACATGGAGATATTCACATTGTGTTGCCCTCACATGGAGATATTCACATTGTGTTTGCCCTCACATGGAGATATTCACATTGTGTTTGCCCTCACATGGAGATATTCACATTGTGTTTGCCCTCACATGGAGATATTCACATTGTGTTGCCCTCACATGGAGATATTCACATTGTGTTTGCCCTCACATGGAGATATTCACATTGTGTTTGCCCTCACATGGAGATATTCACATTGTGTTTGCCCTCACATGGAGATATTCACATTGTGTTTGCCCTCACATGGAGATATTCACATTGTGTTTGCCCTCACATGGAGATATTCACATTGTGTTTGCCCTCACATGGAGATATTCACATTGTGTTTGCCCTCACATGGAGATATTCACATTGTGTTTGCCCTCACATGGAGATATTCACATTGTGTTTGCCCTCACATGGAGATATTCACATTGTGTTTGCCCTCACATGGAGATATTCACATTGTGTTTGCCCTCACATGGAGATATTCACATTGTGTTTGCCCTCACATGGAGATATTCACATTGTGTTTGCCCTCACATGGAGATATTCACATTGTGTTTGCCCTCACATGGAGATATTCACATTGTGTTTGCCCTCACATGGAGATATTCACATTGTGTTTGCCCTCACATGGAGATATTCACATTGTGTTTGCCCTCACATGGAGATATTCACATTGTGTTTGCCCTCACATGGAGATATTCACATTGTGTTTGCCCTCACATGGAGTATCCATTGGTTTGCCCCACATGGAGATATCACTGTGTTTGCCCTCACATGGAGATATTCACATTGTGTTTGCCCTCACATGGAGATATTCACATTGTGTTTGCCCTCACATGGAGATATTCACATTGTGTTTGCCCTCACATGGAGATATTCACATTGTGTTTGCCCTCACATGGAGATATTCACATTGTGTTTGCCCTCACATGGAGATATTCACATTGTGTTTGCCCTCACATGGAGATATTCACATTGTGTTTGCCCTCACATGGAGATATTCACATTGTGTTTGCCCTCACATGGAGATATTCACATTGTGTTTGCCCTCACATGGAGATATTCACATTGTGTTTGCCCTCACATGGAGATATTCACATTGTGTTTGCCCTCACATGGAGATATTCACATTGTGTTTGCCCTCACATGGAGATATTCACATTGTGTTTGCCCTCACATGGAGATATTCACATTGTGTTTGCCCTCACATGGAGATATTCACATTGTGTTTGCCCTCACATGGAGATATTCACATTGTGTTTGCCCTCACATGGAGATATTCACATGTGTTTGCCCTCACATGGAGATATTCACATTGTGTTTGCCCTCACATGGAGATATTCACATTGTGTTTGCCCTCACATGGAGATATTCACATTGTGTTTGCCCTCACATGGAGATATTCACATTGTGTTTGCCCTCACATGGAGATATTCACATTGTGTTTGCCCTCACATGGAGATATTCACATTGGTTTGCCCTCACATGGAGATATTCACATTGTGTTTGCCCTCACATGGAGATATTCACATTGTGTTTGCCCTCACATGGAGATATTCACATTGTGTTTGCCCTCACATGGAGATATTCACATTGTGTTTGCCCTCACATGGAGATATTCACATTGTGTTTGCCCTCACATGGAGATATTCACATTGTGTTTGCCCTCACATGGAGATATTCACATTGTGTTTGCCGATATTCACATTGTGTTTGCCCTCACATGGAGATATTCACATTGTGTTTGCCCTCACATGGAGATATTCACATTGTGTTTGCCCTCACATGGAGATATTCACATTGTGTTTGCCCTCACATGGAGATATTCACATTGTGTTTGCCCTCACATGGAGATATTCACATTGTGTTTGCCCTCACATGGAGATATTCACATTGTGTTTGCCCTCACATGGAGATATTCACATTGTGTTTGCCCTCACATGGAGATATTCACATTGTGTTTGCCCTCACATGGAGATATTCACATTGTGTTTGCCCTCACATGGAGATATTCACATTGTGTTTGCCCTCACATGGAGATATTCACATTGTGTTTGCCCTCACATGGAGATATTCACATTGTTTGTCCCGTAAATTTTTTGCCCTCACATGGAGATATTCACATTGTGTTTGCCCTCACATGGAGATATTCACATTGTGTTTGCCCTCACATGGAGATATTCACATTGTGTTTGCCTCACATGGAGATATTCACATTGTGTTTGCCCTCACATGGAGATATTCACATTGTGTTTGCCCTCACATGGAGATATTCACATTGTGTTTGCCCTCACATGGAGATATTCACATTGTGTTTGCCCTCACATGGAGATATTCACATTGTGTTTGCCCTCACATGAGATATTCACATTGTGTTTGCCCTCACATGGAGATATTCACATTGTGTTTGCCCTCACATGGAGATATTCACATTGTGTTTGCCCTCACATGGAGATATTCACATTGTGTTTGCCCTCACATGGAGATATTCACATTGTGTTTGCCCTCACATGGAGATATTCACATTGTGTTTGCCCTCACATGGAGATATTCACATTGTGTTTGCCCTCACATGGAGATATTCACATTGTGTTTGCCCTCACATGGAGATATTCACATTGTGTTTGCCCTCACATGGAGATATTCACATTGTGTTTGCCCTCACATGGAGATATTCACATTGTGTTTGCCCTCACATGGAGATATTCACATTGTGTTTGCCCTCACATGGAGATATTCACATTGTGTTTGCCCTCACATGGAGATATTCACATTGTGTTTGCCCTCACATGGAGATATTCACATTGTGTTTGCCCTCACATGGAGATATTCACATTGTGTTTGCCCTCACATGGAGATATTCACATTGTGTTTGCCCTCACATGGAGATATTCACATTGTGTTTGCCCTCACATGGAGATATTCACAATTGTGTTTGCCCGCCATGGATATATTCACATTGTGTTTAGCCCTCACAGGAGATATTCACATTGTGTTTTGCCCTCACATTGGAGATATTCACATTGTGTTTGCCCTCACATGGAGATATTCACATTGTGTTTGCCCTCACATGGAGATATTCACATTGTGTTTGCCCTCACATGAGATATTCACATTGTGTTTGCCCTCACAGTGGAGATATTCACATTGTGTGTGCCCTCACATGGAGATATTCACATTGTGTTTGCCCTCACATGGAGATATCACATTGGTTTGCCCTCACATGGAGATATTCACCTTGTGTTTGCCCTCACATGGAGATAGTTCACATTGTGTTTGCCCTCACATGGAGAATATTCACATTGTGTTTGCCCTCACATGGAGATATTCACATTGTGTTTGCCCTCACATGGAGATATTCACATTGTGTTTGCCCTCACATGGGAGATATTCACATTGTGTTTGCCCTCACATGGAGATATTCACATTGTGTTTGCCCTCACATGGAGATATTCACATTGTGTTTGCCCTCACTATGGAGATATTCACATTGTGTTTGCCCTCACATGGAGATATTCCATTGTGTTTGCCCTCACATGGAGATATTCACTTGTGTTTGCCCTCACATGGAGATATTCACATTGTGTTTGCCCTCACATGGAGATATTCACATTGTGTTTGTGCCCTCACATGGAGAATTCACATTTTGTTTGCCCTCACATGGAGATATTCACATTGTGTTTGCCCTCACATGGAGATAGTCACATTGTGTTTGCGCCTCACATGGAGATATTCACATTGTGTTTGCCCGTCACATGGAGATATTCACATTGTGTTTGCCCTCACATGGAGATATTCACATTGTGTTTGCCCCACATGGAGATATTCACATTGTGGTTTTGCCCTCACATGGAGACTATTCACATTGTGTTTGCCCTCACATGGAGATATTCACATTGTTGCTTTGCCCTTACACATGGAGATATTCACATTGTGTTTGCCTCACATGGAGATATTCACATTGTGTTTTGCCCTCACATGGAGATATTCACATTGTGTTGCCCTCACATGGAGATATTCACATTGTGTTTGCCCTCACATGGAGATAGTTCACATTGTGTTTGCTCCTCACATGGAGATATTCACATTGTGTTTGCCCTCACATGGAGATATTCACATTGTGTTTGCCCTCACATGGAGATATTCACATTGTGTTTGCCCTCACATGGAGATATTCACATTGTGTTTGCCCTCACATGGAGATATTCACATTGTGTTTGCCCTCACATGGAGATATTCACATTGTGTTTGCCCTCACATGGAGATATTCACATTGTGTTTGCCCTCACATGGAGATATTCACATTGTGTTTGCCCTCACATGGAGATATTCACATTGTGTTTGCCCTCACATGGAGATATTCACATTGTGTTTGCCCTCACATGGAGATATTCACATTGTGTTTGCCCTCACATGGAGATATTCACATTGTGTTTGCCCTCACATGGAGATATTCACATTGTGTTTGCCCTCACATGGAGATATTCACATTGTGTTTGCCCTCACATGGAGATATTCACATTGTGTTTGCCCTCACATGGAGATATTCACATTGTGTTTGCCCTCACATGGAGATATTCACATTGTGTTTGCCCTCACATGGAGATATTCACATTGTGTTTGCCTCCTTCAACATGGAGATATTCACATTTGTGTTTGCCCTCACATGGAGATATTCACATTGTGTTTTGCCCTCACATGGAGATATTCACATTGTGTTTGCCCTCACATGGAGATATTCACATTGTGTTTGCCCTCACATGGAGATATTCACATTGTGTTTGCCCTCACATGGAGATATTCACATTGTGTTTTGCCCTCACATGGAGATATTCACATTGTGTTTGCCCTCACATGGAGATATTCACATTGTGTTTGCCCTCACATGGAGATATTCACATTGTGTTTGCCCCTCACATGGAGATATTCACATTGTGTTTTGCCCTCACATGGAGATATTCACATTGTGTTTGCCCTCACATGGAGATATTCACATTGTGTTTGCCCTCACATGGAGATATTCACATTGTGTTTGCCCTCACATGGAGATATTCACATTGTGTTTGCCCTCACATGGAGATATTCACATTGTGTTTGCCCTCACATGGAGATATTCACATTGTGTTTGCCCTCACATGGAGATATTCACATTGTGTTTGCCCTCACATGGAGATATTCACATTGTGTTTGCCCTCACATGGAGATATTCACATTGTGTTTGCCCTCACATGGAGATATTCACATTGTGTTTGCCCTCACATGGAGATATTCACATTGTGTTTGCCCTCACATGGAGATATTCACATTGTGTTTTGCCCTCACATGGAGATATTCACATTGTGTTTGCCCTCACATGGAGATATTCACATTGTGTTTGCCCTCACATGGAGATATTCACATTGTGTTTGCCCTCACATGGAGATATTCACATTGTGTTTGCCCTCACATGGAGATATTCACATTGTGTTTGCCCTCACATGGAGATATTCACATTGTGTTTGCCCTCACATGGAGATATTCACATTGTGTTTGCCCTCACATGGAGATATTCACATTGTGTTTGCCCTCACATGGAGATATTCACATTGTGTTTGCCCTCACATGGAGATATTCACATTGTGTTTGCCCTCACATGGAGATATTCACATTGTGTTTGCCCTCACATGGAGATATTCACATTGTGTTTGCCCTCACATGGAGATATTCACATTGTGTTTGCCCTCACATGGAGATATTCACATTGTGTTTGCCCTCACATGGAGATATTCACATTGTGTTTGCCCTCACATGGAGATATTCACATAGTGTTTGCCCTCACATGGAGATATTCACATAGTGTTTGCCCTCACATGGAGATATTCACATTGTGTTTGCCCTCACATGGAGATATTCACATTGTGTTTGCCCTCACATGGAGATATTCACATTGTGTTTGCCCTCACATGGAGATATTGTAGGCCCAAGTACTTGTCTCTATCCTGCACATGTTGGATACTCCTGCAACAAATGTTTAGCTGTCATTATACCAGTATCTCCTATCTTCCTGTATTAAACTATGGTATTTCAGCCTGTGGTAGCCTATCCATAGTCTGAAGATTGTAACTTGTTCTTTTCGGTTGTGTTGGTAATAAGCATCATCTTTCTGGTGACCATGATGGAGAGTAGACAGAGATACCTGGAAATCACCTTCGACACAAGTCTGTTGCTCATGGACCATGTAGAAGTTATGGGATCTTATAATGGACTTTGTGCACAGAATATTATGACAGCAACGGACATGAAGCAAAGAATGTTGTTCATACTCTATCCACATCTGATTATCTCAATAATTGAGTCTGCTCACAGTGTCAAAGAGTCAGCTGGTGAAACTAGATTATATACAGAATGAAATTATAAGGGTAATCCTGGGATGCACAAGGGACAAACGGACAATGTGTATGCGATATATCCTAGTTGTTACATAATGATTGAGGACAGGCTTAAGGTGCTTCAGGCTAAATCATATCTCAAAGTGGACGCAGACAAGGAATACCCCATTCATGAAGTCCTGAACACAGTTAACAGCTACAGGCTGGGGAAAAAAAAGCATGGATGGGTCAGGCAGAGGACACAACCAGAGAAGCGTGGGAGAGGAGAGGAGTGGTCAGAAGGCCAGAGGAAATGTCAGATGTGCAGGGTCATAATGACATTGGACTGGGAATGTGGGGACTGGCCAGCAAGCTGCAGTGATTGGGCTGAGAATGTGGGGACTGGCCAGCAAGCTGCACTGCTTGGGCTGAGAATGTGGGGACTGGCCAGCAAGCTGCACTGATTGGGCTGGGAATGTGGGGACTGGCCAGCAAGCTGCACTGATTGGGCTGGGAATGTGGGGACTGGCCAGCAAGCTGCACTGATTGGGCTGAGAATGTGGGGACTGGCCAGCAAGCTGCACTGATTGGGCTGAGAATGTGGGGACTGGCCAGCAAGCTGCACTGATTGGGCTGAGAATGTGGGGACTGGCCAGCAAGCTGCACTGATTGGGCTGGGAATGTGGGGACTGGCCAGCAAGCTGCACTGATTGGGCTGGGAATGTGGGGACTGGCCAGCAAGCTGCAGTGATTGGGCTGGGAATGTGGGGACTGGCCAGCAAGCTGCAGTGATTGGGCTGGGAATGTGGGGACTGGCCAGCAAGCTGCACTGATTGGGCTGGGAATGTGGGGACTGGCCAGCAAGCTGCACTGATTGGGCTGAGAATGTAGGGACTGGCCAGCAAGCTGCAGTGATTGGGCTGAGAATGTGGGGACTGGCCAGCAAGCTGCAGTGATTGGGCTGGGAATGTGGGGACTGGCCAGCAAGCTGCACTGATTGGGCTGAGAATGTGGGGACTGGCCAGCAAGCTGCAGTGATTGGGCTGAGAATGTGGGGACTGGCCAGCAAGCTGCAGTGATTGGGTTGGGAATGTGGGGACTGGCCAGCAAGCTGCAGTGATTGGGTTGGGAATGTGGGGACTGGCCAGCAAGCTGCACTGCTTGGGCTGAGAATGTGGGGACTGGCCAGCAAGCTGCAGTGATTGGGCTGGGAATGTGGGGACTGGCCAGCAAGCTGCACTGATTGGGCTGGGAATGTGGGGACTGGCCAGCAAGCTGCACTGATTGGGCTGGGAATGTGGGGACTGGCCAGCAAGCTGCACTGATTGGGCTGGGAATGTGGGGACTGGCCAGCAAGCTGCAGTGATTGGGCTGGGAATGTGGGGACTGGCCAGCAAGCTGCAGTGATTGGGCTGGGAATGTGGGGACTGGCCAGCAAACTGCACTGATTGGGAGGTGCAACAATTGAGTCATGACAATTTATGCACAGGTGATGTAATCATCTACACAGATGGCTCTGTACTCAGAGATAAAACAGATTCATTATCATGGCCTGGAGAGAATGGTGCAGCGGGGAGTGAGCAGAGGACCTAGTACACTCAGTAATTCCAGGAAAGGCCAGATGGACACATAATCAGATCGCAGCTGGTACCATTAGTGTTGGACCTGTTTGCTGACTGTTTAAAATGAATAATGAGAATGTCCTGAGTGCTGTGATGTTGGTTCTTGATTCCTTTCAAGTCAACACAGCGTGATTTTGGATATTCTATTGTTTAATTGAAGATATCTAATGTCTGATACTCTGTTGTTTGGTTGAAATTTGATTTCTGTGACTGTTATTGGAATCTGTTCATTAGAATTGGCTTCCAGTGAGACTTAGAGGCACAGTGTCTACCTCTGTCATAAAAACTGCAGAGTTAACTAAAGTATAGAACAGTGGTTTTCAGATGAATCAGATGTACAAGGGGCGTTCATTTGAAATCCATTTGTGCCGCACCGCGCGTAATTGCGTACGTTGAACATGATCATGTCATAGTCATGTGATAAGTACTGACCAACGAATAAAAGAGCAAGTGCTTATCATCCCATGATGCCTAGGTTCTTCTTCTTCTTCTTCTTTGCATTCATCCAGAGTGTTTTTTCAGATGTGATTGTGGTGTGTCTAAGTTATGCGCCCTTGGGCCGAAACCCGTAGGCCAACACATCTGACTTTAGCGTACATTTTTGACCAGGTTGCATTCCTGGGAGACACTCACTTTTGTGGTGCCGTCCACATCCCAGCTTGCCAAAGTTGGAACGGTTGAATGCCTTACGATCAGCCCTCAAGGGAAGGCAGGGACAGTCCATGGCATTTTAGGGTGGCTTCCATAGTTGCAGAGCCGACACATAGCGCCCTGGTGCTGGGCTCACCGAGGGAATCGTCACGTCCTGCTCATGGCTGCTTTAATTCCTCACTTTGATATATTGGGCATATCGTTCATCACGAGCCTTTCCTGCACTGACCAGACCGGTCTGCAGACGGTATCCACTCAGCAAGTTTTCGATTCGGACATGTGCTTGTCGATGTGCCCGTCAGAGCTGTTCACGGGCACAACGAACATTCGGAAACTAGCTAGTCAGAGCTTTTCCGGACACGAGCTATTTGGAAAACTAGTTAGTCAGAGCTGTTCCTAGCATGAAAAACATTTCACTCTGACATTTTATGCGTTGTGCCAGATTTATTTGCACCGGGAGGCCAGCACATCCGACTTCAGCAGGCATTTTTACGGGTTTGCCTTCCCGGGGTTTTGAGAGACGTTAGACTGTTACTGCTGTGGTGTCGCCCACATCTCAGCTGGCCAAGGTAGAATGGTCAACGACATCATGGTCAACCCTCAAGGGAAGGCAGGGGCAGACTATGGGCATTTCCCCGCTATCCAAGGAGGCTTCCAAAATTGCAGAGCCGGCACATATTGCTCTGAGACTGGGATCACCCGAGGAGTTGCCACGTCCTGCTCATGGCTGCTTTAATTCCTCACTTCCATCTATTGGGCATTTCGTTTGCCACTGGTCGCTCAAACACAAACCAGGAACGGTCAATCTGCGGACGATATACACTAGGTAAGCTTTCGCTTCGGGCTTTGGACCATGCAATGGATTCACTAGCCAGGCGGAGTATAGATACAGGCATTTTTCATAACCATTTCATGTGATTGGGGCACTTTTCTACCTTTAGTACTCGCTCACGAGGTAGGCTACATGTGCTGCCGGCTCAGCACCTTACCTCAGTGCACGTTCAGTGAGCGAGAAATGGCCAGGACCTCTCATCCGGGGATCCCTCATATCCCCCAGCTGAGAGCCTTCGAACAAGTATCTGAACTAAGCATGTAGCGTGCTCAGCATCTCACCTCCATTTATCGGTAGGTGGGTATCGGCCCGACTCTCATATCCGAGTGTTTATGGCTTAGAGGCGTTCAGCCATATCCCTCAGCTGAGAGCCTTAGAGTATGTGTCCGGACCAAAATTTAGCATTGTGTGCCTAATTTAGACATTGACTGCTATCCTCAGTCTACCTGCAGAGCAGCAGGTTGTGTCTCTCTTGGTCTGGTCCCTAACCCAAGGCTTATCCGACATGTAGTTGTGCATCCGTCGACAATGCTCTTGGGATCTCTGTGACACGCAAGTTCCCCCACCGCGACAAGGTGGAGACACATCGGGGGAGATGCATAGGTTCTGTTTCTGACCATTGAGAAAATGGCCGGGTTGATCCAAACTCCATTCACAGAGCGGTGATTCAGTTTCTTTCATTTGAAGGATATCGACCAGTGGACATTCATCGAAGAATGCAGGCAGCGTACGGTAACAAATATGTGTCGAACACAACAGTGACAGACTGGGCACGAATGTTTCGGAAAGGACATCAATTCACAACAAATCTTCGACGGCTAGGTCAAGCGCATATTGTTGCAACAGAAAAAAACCATCGCTAAAATTTATGCAGCAGTACAGATGAACCGTTGTCAAAGCATACGTTCGCTAGCGAAAGAATTTGATGTGTCAATTGGGACAATTCAAAAAGTCGTTCGTAAGAAACTGCAATATCGGAAGGTGTGTTCACAGTGGGTACCACAGATGTTGACCGACCACCAAAAAGAGGAACGAATGGAATGATGTTTGAACCACTTTCTATGTTACAAAGTGGAAGGTGATGCATTTCTCTTCTGCATAGTGGCAAGCGATGAATCATGGTGTCACCACTTTGAGCCGAGCAGCAAAAGAGAGAACATGCAATGGAAGCATGCTGGATCACCAAAAGCCAAAAAATTCAAGTTACAGGTTTCCGCTGGTAAGGTTATGCTGTGCGCATTTTTTTTACCATGAAGGCTATTGTTGGCCGACTTTAAAGAACCTGGTGTCAACATCAACTCTACCCACTACTAGAAAACACTAGACAAGCTGCAAAAAGCCATCAATAATAAACGACCGGCATGCTTTCTCGCGGTGTGATTTTTTTGCACAATAATGCTCGTCCGCATGTCACAAAGATTGTGCAGGAAGCATTAGCAAGGAAGAAGTGGGAAATTCTGCAACATCCAGCCTGTAGTCCTGATTTGTCACCATGTGATTTTCATTTGCTCGGGCCTCTAAAAAAAGCTCTCAAGGGGCAACTATTTCACACACATGCAGACATAATGAACACGGTAAACACTTGGCTCAGTGAGCAACCACAATCCTTTTTTTTTTGCAGATGGCATTCGCTGCCTACCTAAGCAATGGGATGCTAGCCTGAATGCCTACGGTGACTTCTTCTGACCAACCCATGGTGCATAATTCATTCAAAATGAATGCTTTCTTTAATTCTACCACACCTGTTAATGTTTCTTTCATGCTTTTGTAATAAAGCTATTGGAACGGGTTTCAAATGAACGCCCCTAATATTTTTCATTCTGCAGACAGACCATTTTAGCTGGGATTAACTTATGTGGGTTTGCAAAATTGGACCATTCATTATCATAAGGTAGCATGTCTGGTGCAGAACATCTCATCACAGCTTGCCGGAAAAATTCCCCCTCATTTACCAGTGCTCCTGCAGTAAGCATGTCCATGCCCCGGGTGTCTTTAATGACCTATGTCCACTGTTGTGTTTGTTGACCCCTGCTTCTTGGTCCAGGAACCATGTGATAATTTACTATTCTTTATAAACTACTGTGATGAGTGCTTCAGTTTCTGAGACATGATGGTGTTTATAAGTCATGTTTCTTTGATGTTCACATCTTGTAAATCGAAGCATTTCACTTCTTCTTCTTAAACCACGGTTTTCTAATAATTTCCCTGTAACATTTCATGTTCAAAAGCCTCAGTTTACTTTTGTGGTGATTGTGAAATGATACATGATTGACACCCATGTGCTGCCACAGGAAAGTTGCATGTTCTCCAAATGTTTACTGGGATTTGTGTGCTGGTGTTGTGTCATAAATTATTTATACTGTTTGATCTTTGGTCAGACTCCTGAGTTATTTTGACAAGTACCCTTTATTATTATTTGTTGAACCTAAGTATTCAAAGTTTTTGTCTGGCTGATTTTGTATTTCTGAAACATTCCTACTCATTTTATCATTTATTGTATCATTGTTACCAGAACTCAACTGTTGATCCTGTCAGTAACCATAACTCTACTGCTGATCCTGTCAGTCACCAGAACTCTAATGTTGATCCTATCAGCCACCAGAACTCTAATGTTGATCCTGTCAGTCACCAGAACTCTAATGTTGATCCTGTCAGTCACCAGAACTCTAATGTTGATCCTGTCAGTCACCAGAACTCTAATGTTGATCCTGTCAGTAACCATAACTCAACTGCTGATCCTGTCAGTCACCAGAACTCTAATGTTGATCCTATCAGTCACCAGAACTCTAATGTTGATCCTATCAGTCACCAGAACTCTAATGTTGATCCTGTCAGTAACCATAACTCAACTGCTGATCCTGTCAGTCACCAGAACTCTAATGTTGATCCTATCAGTCACCAGAACTCTAATGTTGATCCTATCAGTCACCAGAACTCTACTGTTGATCCTGTCAGTCCCCATAACTCAACTGTTGATCCTGTCAGTCACCAGAACTCTAATGTTGATCTTGTCAGTCACCAGAACTCTAATGTTGATCTTGTCAGTCACGAGAACTCTACTGCTGATCTTGTCAGTCACCAGAACTCTAATGTTGATCCTGTCAGTCACCAGAACTCTAATGTTGATCCTGTCAGTCACCAGAACTCTACTGTTGATCCTGTAAATCACCAGAACTCAATTATTGATTCAGTCGGTCACTAAAACTCTACTGTTGATCCTGTCAGTCACCAGAACTCTAATGTCGATCCTGTCAGTCACTAAAACTCTACTGTTGATCCTGTCACTCACCAGAAATCTACTGTGCAACAGGAAATTTCCATTTGATCTGTAACTTTTTTTCTTCTTTCTTGATTCATATTGAAGCTAAGATTTTTACTGTGAAATGTAGTTTAGTAAACCTCTATTTTATCCTTTCCTTTCTCACTGATTCTAAGTGGGTGTTGTTTTTTTTAATGCTATGATCCACAAACCTCATCAGCCGTTAAGATAGCCAAGTTTTCTCTCCTTTTCCTTGTTATCGAAATGTGAGGAGAAACAAATGATTGGTCTGTTATGCTCTTTGCATGCTTTAGGGACTGCCAATATCAGTATTGGGAGCCGTGATAGTGCAGCATCTAGCACACTTGCCTTTCACATCAGTAGTCAAGTGATCAACATTCCATTGAGACAGGGATGTTTTTAAATTGACCTGGACTCCCAGGCTGATCGAGCCTAAAATGGCCACCAGGAAATGTTCTGGAATGTAAAGGTGGCCAGCGTTATATTGACCTCATCACCCTTTGAGTGCAAGTTGGTCTGTCAAAACCTAATATGGCTCACAGCATGGAAAAGGGTACTTTACTTTACTTTACTTTACTTTACTTTACTTTACTTTACTTTACTTTCAACATTAATACAGGCTCTCTACCTTTATCATTTCCTTACCACTTGTGTAAGCATAGAGCACAGAGGTCCTGGTTTCTTTTCTGTTCTCGCATTAGTTTGTGGCAGCCTCGGCAGAGTTCTGTTAGAATTTAAATGAACTTTTGTATTAAATTTTATTATTGGTTGAGGATATTGATTTATTGCCAGTTCTGTTGAAAAACAAGCAATTACTATCAAAATAAATGGCAACTTGAAAAAGTAGTTGAATTGCTGCTGTGACAGTTAGCTCGCTGTAAATAAAGTCTTTATCGTGCATGTTGGTGTCATTGTTAGGACATTACACTGACAATGGTATGAGCATGGTCGGACGAGGATCGATACCTGCACTCATCATTCACTAAGTGAGGGACAGGCTGGCCAATTATTCTCCCATGTGTTCAGACCTAAAACATATGATGGTCCCAGCACTTCACATACCCACTCAGATCTAAAACATGTGATGGTCCCAGCACTTCACATATCCACTCAGACCTAAAACATGTGATGGCCCCAGCACTTCACATACCCACTCAGACCTAAAACATGTAATGGTCCCAGCACTTCACATACCCACTCAGACCTAAAACATGTGATGGTCCCAGCACTTCACATACCCACTCAGACCTAAAACATGTGATGGTCCCAGCAATTCACATACCCACTCAGACCTAAAACATGTGATTGTCCCAGCACTTCACATACCCACTCAGACCTAAAACATATGATGGTCCCAGCACTTCACATACCCACTCAGACCTAAAACATGTGATGGTCCTAGCACTTCACATACCCACAACAGATACTTGCTACAGGACGTTTCTTGTTTTGTTATGTTTTAATATGTAGCCTTTACTTATCAATATATTTCACAGACACTTTGTGATTGTTCGTCCAAATGGTGACTTTGTCACCCAACGCCAGATACCAAGGATGGCAGGAATTGAAACATCATGTGAAGGCCAAGATCTAGTACTTAGAGCTGACAATATGTCAGACATTAGAGTCCCTTTGTACCCAAAACTGGACAGACAGAAGGTGGTTCCTTGCAGGTAATTAGGAATTCAACATTTGACTGTCTATTGTTAACAGAAAAAAAAGATATCAGTATTGGTTGTAATATAAAACATCTCACCATTTTGTTCAAGTTATAATTGGTGGAAATCCAATTCCAGAACT
Source organism: Cepaea nemoralis (assembly GCA_014155875.1). Classification (NCBI taxonomy): domain Eukaryota; kingdom Metazoa; phylum Mollusca; class Gastropoda; order Stylommatophora; family Helicidae; genus Cepaea; species Cepaea nemoralis. The sequence goes on along the minus strand of JACEFZ010024371.1, from coordinate 542,277 downwards.
TACATATGCAGGTGATTCAGTCCTCCTTAGTTAGTTAGTTAGTCGACAGATCATCCTCATTGCACATCGAACCATTCAGTCCATAAGTGCTCACATCCCCTCCTCAGCAAATCCTGCAGCGTGTAGCGGCTAACGACATCAGTTCTGTGTTGGTTTATGCTTCCTGCATAGTGTTCTTGTTTGGCCACCACTCTTTTAATTTGCTGTTCTTGAAGTCTGACCATGGTTGTAGATTCACAGTCATCACTTGGTTCTCGCAAAAGTCTTACTTCTCATAGAGCATTCAGAATGTCAGCCTGGGCCATGGCACTCCACAGTAGCGTTACCTGCGAACTTGTCAGCCCGCTCACTTCCTTGTATTCCCGCATGCCCTGGCATGAAGATGAAACTAATCTTTACCAGCCGAGACCTCTCCAGAGACAGCAACCATTCTCTTCGGATCCCCCCACCTCTATCCTCTTGAGCATGCTCATTGAGTCGCTACGGAAACATGCCCTAGTGAATGTCTGTGTCTTGAGCCATGTTATTGCTTTACATACTGCCATGACTTCCATAGTCAGGCTACTTGTGGTCTCAGCAAAAGTACCAGAGTCCTCCACAGTTCTCCTTCTGGCCCGAGCCGTAAAGGCCCATGAGCTTCTCACATGTCGGACGACCGACCCATCTGTGTAAATGACAGCATCACCGTCTAGCGAATTCTTGAAAATCAACGCTTTTACTTCCGCCTCCACAGCTGCCGGGTTTTCTTGTCTGCATTTTCTGTCTAGTTGGATGCAAACTGAAAAGGACGTACAGAAATCTGTTGGCACTTGTACCCACTCCTCGCCAGGTTCTAAGTCCTCAAGTGAACACACCTGTTGAAGAATGTCTTCGGGTTGACCCATCCACGACCGTCCTCTTTTTAACCTGCTGCCCTTCACCTTCATAATTTCACTATGCAGTGGATGTTGTGTGTTTGCGTTAACTCTGAGGTAGGCGCGAGCTCTGCAGACTTGTATTCTGTCTTCAATGGTTGGAAAATCAAGAAGATAGCGCATCGCCCTGCATGCTGTATCTCTTGCACATCCAAGAATAATGCGCATAGCTTCATTCTGTATCCTTTCCATCCTTTCTATCTGCTTACGGCTGAGAGTTAGGATTGCCATCGCATACTCAAAAACAGACATGACCAGCCCTTTGTATAGAAGACATAGATGGTGCTGCTCACAGTTTGCTGCCGTAATCACCCGCATCGCAGCCAACCCCCGCTTGGCCTTTGTTATCACCTGGTCTATGTGCTCATTATAAGCAAGGCTCCGATCAAACCGTATCCCCAGGTAATTCATTGCCTGCGTTCTTTCCACCATCTCTGAACACAGATTTACAGTTGGTGTTGGAGTGTTGACAATATGATTATTCAACGAGAACCAAGTCACTGTTGCCTTTGTTGGGTTGACCATTGCCCCAGCCTCAACACACCAAGTACTTATGCGATTTTAGTTCAGTTTGTAGTTCCACAGCAACCTGATCTCTATCCTTACTCTGGCTATACACTAAAATATCGTCAGCATGTGACAATGTCCTACCAGGTCCAGTGATCTGCTCACTTGTGATTCTCACAGTGTAGGCGTTGAACAGTACCGGAGATAATGGTGATCCCTGTGGTAGGCCAGGATATATTGTTGTTGGTTCCGACATCCAACTGCCACATCTAAAAACTGCTTTCCTTTGGAAGAGGGCTGCAGCAATCCAACTAAGGAGGAATGGACTTATTTTGAGTTCAAGAAGCTGAAGCATTAAAACATCCAATGTTACTCTGTTGTACGCGTCCTCAAGATCAATTGCTGCAGCAAAGGTTTCAATGCCTGAGTGGAAACCTTCATAGACATCATGGGCAAAAACTGCTGCATTGGTCTTGATATTTTTCTGGCAATTAACTTCTCCAGCAGCTTGCCTATTGTATTCTACATGGTTATAACTCGATATCCCTGAATTTTTGTGTTTGTGATTCAGTCCTCCTTTCAAGCAATAGCAAGGTATTCAAACACTTAATCTTGTCCATGAACAGACACAGTGAATATCAAAATCTGTTTCTGTACAAGAAAAAAGTAATAGCCACAGACAATATTACATGTCAACATGAAATTAGAGTTGATAGTAAGAAAATTGAAAATGTCATAAGCTTAGAATATCTTAGCTCCATAAGTCAGAAGGAGACTTAAGTGGACGCACTTTAACCCCCAGGATTGGTTCAGGTTATTGGTGGATGTACTCTCACACACCCTCCTCAGTTTTGGAGCATGTATATTCGCACATTCAGGCAGATAGAACTAGATCATAAGCAAATGAATAGTAAGTGAGGGGTGCCTCAAGATCCTTGGGTAGGGTTGAATAGAACTGGGTCTTACAGTAATTATAGATAAGAGAAGTAATGACTGCAGCAGGTTATAACAATACAAACAGTCAGGCATGCGTGACTGCTGCGGGAAAGTGTGAGATAATAAACACAAGACACAATATACGTACCTTGCAATGAATGCTAATCTGGCACACATAAATCACAGGGTCAAAATAACAATGATAATAATAATGTAAAAATAAGATCAAAATAAAATAAATGACACCACAACACAATGAATCAATGTTTCAGTCTTGGTGGTCTTCATTAGGAACAAGGCCAACATATCTAAAAGAAAAACAGCAAATTAGCAAATTTTATTTAAAATTCTAGCTTGAACAGCAAATAATATTCGTATAAAATGTTGCCAGGCCATTACACATGTTCGGTTTGAGAGTTATAGTTGCCTGTAAAGCATGGGATTTGTGTGTACACTACAAACTTCTAAACCTGACCTCAGAGTGGCAGCTGCTTGGGGAATGTTAGTTTGGTCCTTATCAAACCCTTGAGGCACACACCAGCAATCTTAAGTATTTCAGTTTATGAGGCAAACATCGCTACCACCAGTAATGAAATTCAATGGATGCTGACAAAGCAGCTTGATCTAGTCTTTGTTGGTGACATTACCCTTCTGACCCACACATGAAATCAGGTGCAAAATAAACTAAACACACTTGATGGGAGACCACAACACTGGCACCTCACTATCTTGGCAGGCGATGGTTGTTACATTACACTTCACAAATGGCACAATAACTACATCCCATGGCAGTAAGACCAGGGACAGAGTTATACCTCTTCAAAACACAAAGTCTGGGCTAAATTGCAGAGACCATGTGTTGCCCATGTAGCATGATCCCTCTCTCGGCCTGCCTAGTTTACTCCAGAGGAAAGGTAACTCCAATACATCTGGAACTAGACACGCTGCAGAAGCTGCCGGGTCAGCGTAGCAGTGCTCTAACTGTCCGCCTGTCAAAACTTTCATCCTAGACCAGTTGCCGACCAAGGCTTAGGGCCCAATTGTGCTCCTCTGCCTGAAGCCATTGGCACAATTTGACCCAACATGAGGTGCTAACAGAAAGCAGGTAGTATCTGAGACATGACAGTGCCCATTTATGCTGCTCTGCCTGAAGCCATTGGCACAATTTGACCCAACATGAGGTGCTAACAGAAAGCAGGTAGTATCTGAGACATGACAGTGCCCATTTGTGCTCCTCTGCCTGAAGCCATTGGCACAATTTGACCCAACACGAGGTGCACCCAACATGAGGTGCTAACAGAAAGCAGGTAGTATCTAAGACTTGACAGTGCTCATTTCTAAAAGCCACTGCAAACAAACCATTGTTTTAACCGAATGCTTAGTTTATGAAGTCATCTATTACAAAGATAAATGAAACATCGTGTGTGTTTTAGGTCTTCCTTTATTTCTGTTGGCCTGTGGATTCCAGACAATAGTGATGCTATTCTCAGACTGTGTTATCTGTGGTCAGTGATACTAATAGATGTAATCAGTAACATAGAGATAACACAGAATAGTTTCTGCCAGGGCAGTATTCCATCAGTTGTAGAACATTGTGTGTAACTTATCCCTTTCTGTGCAAGTCAGAAAACCAGCTTTAGGGTGTTATTTACTACTCGTACTTCAGTATTCCTATAAATCATGGAAGAAACACGAGGCCACAGAGATTGGTTTCTTCGCAGAATGCTTTAGTGGCTAAGAAGACCAGTATCTAAGGATGCAAGAGATCAACTCATATAAACATTTCTTCTTCTTCTTCTGCGTTCATCCGGATTTCTTTTCCGGATGTGACTGCGTTGTGCCTGTTTACAGCAGAGCTGCGTTCTTGCGCCGTTAGGCCGACACATCCGACTTCTGCAGGATATAAACATTTTAAAACAATGTTGTGACAACAGGGAAATCAAGGGTATTAGAGACAGGGGGAGACAATCAACAGTCAAACTTATTAAGAACACAGAGGACAGATGTTTGTAGAGGATCATGATCACCTGTGCCACTCAGCATGGCACATGATAAAGATGAGTACCTGATGAGAAGCCTGATAAGAAATAACTAAGTAAAGGACCGTTTACATACCTGAGGCATGTTGGGTATAGGATGCTAGATGTATATTTTCAGAGTCTGGAAAAGTCAAATGGAGGCTCAGGATTGTGGTGAAGAAGTTGCATCTTGGATCAGTGAATATTTGCAGGAGGATCTGAGATTGCTGGTTCTTGTACAGGGACTGAAAATGAGACAGAGCCCAACAACAAATGCCATCAGCAAAGACAAAGTAAGAACTTCTGTGCTTGTCAAACATTTTCGTCACTTTATTGCATTATATCATTGTCTCAGCTCGATGAAGGAAGTCTGTCACCTCCAGCTCCTAGATTTAGAGGGCGGACAATGCACAAGAGTATTGCAAATGTAGTTAGGAGACCGGGTATCTACCATCATAAGTGAACAACTATGTACCTGAGCAGAGTAGTGCACCCCTTAGCCTGACAGCTGGAAGTTGCTGTAAAAGGCAAATGTCACAAATCACCCATGTGGACGTGGAGGACAAGGGAAATTCACCGCATTATCTTCCCATGATTATGAGCAGGTCACAGATCTGGAATGGATGAGAAAATGTTTCATCGCTTTATCATCATCATTCTTTGGACTGAACCACCTGACATGGTATATTTTGTATGTTAATCTACATAACTAGTAGACTTCAGTTACATTGAACACGCTTTGTTTCCCTGTGAATGTTTCTATAACAGCAACATAGCTCAGTCGTGAACAGTCAGTTATTGAGTATCCAGGCCAATTCTAATGGGTATCAACTAACTTTGTACGGAGATCTAATCATGGACTAAAGCATACTTTGTGTCATCTGATGGCATTGTACTGTTTCTTCCCATGTCTGATGGCTTTGTACTATTTCTTCCCAAGAAGGTTTTAGAGAAGATAGTCGCTGTGAAGCTGCAAGAGTTTTTGGAAAGGGGGAAGCTTCTTCCAAGCAGCCTGGGGAGCTACAGACCATGAAAAGATACCTGGTCAAATGCAGCCACTTTTGCCTTTGCTGTTTATGAGGGGTTCCAGAGTAGACAGGAAACGATGGTGGCAGCGCTTGATCTCGAGGATTCGTACAATAGAGTTCGATATCTTCTTCTTCTTCGTTCATCCGGAGTTTTTTTTTCGGACGTGATTGCGTTGTGCCTGTTTACAGCAGAGCTGCGTTCTTGCGCCGTTAGGCCGACACATCCGACTTCTGCGGGCATTTGTTGACCGGGTTAACCTTCCCGGGGGTTTCTTAGGACGTTAGACTCACTGTTGTGGTGTTATCTCCCATCCCAGCTGGCCCATATAGAACAGCCAAAGGCATCCTGGTCGGCCCTCAAGGGAAGGCAGGGGCAGACCATGGGCATTCCCCGCCATCCAAGGAGGCTTCCATAATTGCAGAGCCATCACACACCACTCTGGTACTGGGCTCACCCAAGGAATCGTCACGTCCTGCACATGGCTGCTTAGCCTCACTTCCGTATATTGGGCCTTCAGTTCACCATAGGCTGTTCTTCCAGAAGCCAGAAGAATGCAGTTTGCAGATGACATCCACACAGTGAGCTTTCGATTCGGACTTTCCACGTAATGGATTTGCTATCCAAGCAATATTCCATTTTGTGCCACTAGGACACTTTTTCCACCTTTTTTGAAGCCCACACAGTGAGCTTTCGATTCGGACTTTCCACGTAATGGATTTGCTATCCAAGCAATATTCCATTTCATGCCTCTGGGAGGCTTGTGTAACCGACATGCCTGTGGTATGAAGTGTGGCAGTCTAAATACTTCTTCATGTACATTTAAATGTCAACCTGAATACAGTTAAAGTAAGCTGCAGTCGACTTGAGCTTGTTGATATCTCCATAGAGCTTGTCCTCGAATGAAGCAGGTGTGGGCCAAAATATCTTTCTCTGTTCTGCATATATTGGGCACTCTTGCAGCAAATGTTTAGCTGTCATTTTACCAGTTCCACAATTACATTCATCTGTATCTCCTATCTTTAGTTTGTTGAACAAGTGGTATTTCAACCTGTTGTGTCCTGTGCGGAGTCTGAAGATTGCTACTTGTTCTCTTCGGTCGAGTTTGTAATATGCATCATCCTTCTGGTGGCCTGGATGCTCTGATTCCCATTTGGTTCTATAAGTGCTTTTTATCAACCTCTTTGCCTCATTATAGGTTATGTCTATGTCAGGCTGTGGTAGTCGTCCGCCCTCTTTTGCCAGTCTGTCAGCCTCTTCATTTCCAGGTATACTGCAATGTGATGGTATCCACTGTATTACAACTTTTTTGGATTTCTGGCATAGACCATGGAGTGCTGCTCTTAGGTCAGCTATTTCTGTGCTGTTATTGCTCTTCAGTATTGAGACAGCTGACTTTGCATCTGTAAAGATAGCTATTTGCGTCTCTTTATTTTCCTCCATCAAGAGCATTTCTGCTGCAGTTTTCAGAGCCTCTACCTCCGCTTTGAAGTTACTTGAAAACTTTCCAGTTGCCACTGAATGTGTTTTTTTCACTCCATTTTTTAAATTTAGGAGAATTCCTCCTCCTCCATTCTCTACTGAATTTTTGGCTGATCCATCTGTATATGCATGGGTCCAATTGCTGCTTGGGTAATGTTCTTTTATGTAGTTTAGGGTTATTTCTCTTCTTTCGGTTTCATGCTGAGTGTTCTTTTTCTCAATACCAGGAATGTTTTCTATCATCTCAGGCAGTAGCTGCTGTCTCCAAGCTGGGAACTTGTCTGCATTGTAAATGGGTTTGACTGTTGATATGTTAAGTATGGGATCTGCCCTAATCTTTCGTTTTGCAGTTTCTACAAAGTTGCTACGCTTCAGTCTTCCCTTTCCAAAACCACTAAACCTTTTATACATAGGGTGGTCTGTCAATCTTCTAAATTTTTCAGCTTGTTGCTGGGCTCTGCTATCTCTTCTATCCTGCATTGGTTGTAAACAAGTGATCTTTTCTAGTTCATTAATAGGCGTTGTCTTCAGGCTTCCAGTTATGATTCGCATTCCTTGATTTTGGACTCTACTTATTTTGTTAAAGTTTGACTTAGCTGCTGTTGCCCAAGCTGCAATGCCATATTCCAGTACTGGCCTCACCCGTCCAGTATATAACTTCTTGAGAACTTTCTCATCTGCTCCCCACGTTGTACCAGCAAGCTTTTTCATGATTGCCATTCTTTGCCTTGCTCTTGTTCGATTTTTCTCAACCTGTGTCTTCCATGTCAGGCGACGATCAAAGGTGACTCCTAGATAGTTTGGATTTTCTTCATGGCGCAATATTTTTCCATTCAATACCAGCTTAGGTTGCTGAGTTTTAGTTGAGAGGGAGAATACTGTGCATGTTGTTTTCTCCTCACTTATCTTCACTAGCCATGATTTTGACCAGTCCTCTAGCGCTAATAGGGCTTGCTGTATTCTGCTGTTAGCTGTACTAATATATTCTTCAGATGTCCATATGGCTAGGTCATCTGCAAAGGATGATGTGTGTACTCTGGCTGGAAAATTTTCCGTGATGTCGTTTATATATGCTAGGAATAATGTTGGTGAAAGAACTCCTCCTTGGGGGACACCTTGCTCCAACAGCATCATTTTGCTGGTTTGTCCTTGTACTTTTGTCCTGGCAGTTCTGTTCTCAAGGTAGTGGCTGATCCATTTGTACATTTTCCCACAAACATGCATTTTTTGCAGTTTTACTTTCAGTCCTTCCTTCCATACTTTATCAAATGCTTTTTCTAAATCTATCCAGACCGCTAGTGTGTGCTTTTTCTCTTGGAAGGCATCCTCTATTTCCTGAGCTATATAGGTTATTTGATCTTCAGTGGATCTGTACTTTCTGAATCCTGCTTGGTGAGGTGTTAAGAGTTGGTTTTCTTCCAGATGCCATGTTAGCCTGCCATTGATAATGCGTTCCATTAATTTTCCTACACAGCTAAGAAGACTGATAGGTCGATAGCCATTTGGTTCTTCCAGGTCTTTTCCTTTCTTTGGGACTGGTATTAGTATAGCTTCCTTCCATGCCTGTGGGACTATTCCCCTCTTCCAGCTGTAATTTAGGACTGCTAGTAGTTTCTTTTTTGCCTTAGTGCCTAGTCCTATTAGCATTTCATTTGTGATTCCATCCTTTCCTGGTGATGTCTTCTTTTTTAGGGTATTCATTGCCTGTTCCATTTCTTCCATTGTTAGATTTGCCATCATATATTCTGCTGCTGTCTCTGTATATCTATGATGTATCTGTTTATCTTTGATTGCTTTCTTCTGTTCGGCTGTAATATCAATGTGGTTTGCACTGGCATAGTGTTCCATTAGTGCATTTGCAGCCTTTTTTCCTGTAAGCAAGGCATTTCCTTGTTTAATTGTTATTTGTTTGTTTCTAGGTCCTTCATTGTTCATGGCTTTCACTAGTTTCCATAGTTTGTTTCCATCCCTGTCAAAATTCAGGTTTTCTGTTTTTTTCCTCCAACAATCTCTTGTTGTTTGATTTACTGTTCTTTTATATTTTGCTGAGATGGCTTTGAGAGAGATGTTCGCTTCAGTTGTTTGTTCTCTCTCTGCGGTCTTCCTAGCATCTTCAACTTTGTCCTCCAAAATTTGTAGTTCCTCAGTCCAGTATGGTTTGTAATTTTTCCTCGCTCCTCTTGGAATAGACTCAGTGGCCGCCTGTATTATTGCTCTGTTTAGACTTTCCACCATTTGCTTCATGTTGCCATATCGTGTATTTATGTTTTCACAATATTTGTCTGTTAGTATGGAAAATCTGTCCCAATCTGCTCGTTTGTAATTCCAGCGGGGCAAAGGCTTTTGCTCCTGTGGAACATACTCCATATTTATTACAAGCTTGATTGGTCTGTGGTCACTACCTGCTAATTGGTCAAGCACATGGCGATCGATTTTGTGGAGGATGTCTCCTGTGCAGAAAGCTAAGTCTGGAGTAGAAGTGGTAATCCATCTTCTGGAGTAGAAGCTCGGTGTGTCATCCGCTTTGTTGAGTAGATGGAGATTTGAGTCTATTTCCCAGTCCTCCACTTCATCTCCTCTTTTGTCAGTATCTGGGTATCCCCATCTTTCTGAGCGGCTATTAAAGTCTCCGACAACAATGCAATTTGTGTCAGTTATTTTCATGTTTGAGAGTGTAAGATCCTTATCTGCCGGGCTATACAGATTGTAAATTCTTATTTTCACGTCCTTTATCATTATATCAACACCTATAATTTCTGTTTCGTTGTCAGAGATCACAGATACTTCGCTGCAAGGTATTGTATTTCGTGTAAGTATTACAACTCCTCCTTTGTGTCCTTCGCGGTCGAAACGTGTGGCCTGATATCCCTCGACTGAAAATGTGCGATTGGCGTTGAGATGTGTCTCTTGAATGCATGCCACATCTATTCTATCTTTATGAAGACGCTGTGTTAGGGAGGCTTTCTTGTTATAAACTCCTTCGGCATTCCATTGTAGTATGTTGAGAGTCCGGGGTGTTTGGTCAATAGCTCTTAACCTACTCCTCTGTGCCTTGACTCCACAGCACAGGGGAAGGTGACCACCAGTAGTCATGGGTGGACCCCCTCGAGGCAGGGGGCCCGGCACTATCACCGCCTGATGGGACTTCACGGGATTAGCACCATAACGATTAATTTTCATCTGTGGCATCATGAAATGATAAAGTTACGTTGCACTTCTTTGTCAAGCCTGTGGCTCAGTACATCCGATTTCGACAAGCATTTGTTCGGGATGCTTTCCCTAGCCTTTGACTGTCCCCAGTCTACCTACAAGGCAGCAGGTTTGTGCGTCACTTCGTCTGGTCCCTCTCCCTTGACCTGTCCGACATGGGTGGCCCTACCAGTAGCTGTGCTACCGTCGGCATAGCTCTTGGGGTCATTGGAACGCGCAAGCCCCTCTACCTCGTCAAGGTGGACGCACGGCAGAGGGGGAGTTCGATATGATATTTTGATGACCGCACTGATGGAGAAGGGGGTCAATCCCTGGTTGGTGAACTGGATAGCGGCCGTCCTGCATTCTCGTCGGATTGCTCTCCGTCTTGGTGCATGGACCTCAGAGCCACATATTTTAACCCCGGGACTGCCACAGGGATCCGCAATCTCACCAGTGCTCTTTAACGTGTATATGAGCAAAATTGCAAACCTAGAAGCACCAGGGGTTGGAAAGATACTAACATTTGCAGATGATATTCTTGCATATAGGCAGGGGATAGATAGGGGGCAAACAGCCCAGGAGCTACAGGTGACAGTAGACAAAGTGATTGACTGGTGCACTGAAATGAGTGCTGTCATCCACCCGGAACAGGCAGCTGTTTTGTGGTGCTCTCTGGACAACAGGATTGTGAGAGCTGATGTTCCAAACCTCACGATAGATGGTGGAAGCGTCAACAGAGAGAAAAAACTGAAGTATCTGGGAATCACATTTGACAGGAGCCTGTCCTTCAAGGATCGTGTGAAGACGGTTGTGACAAGATCTCAAAAGGGACTCAATGCACTTAAAACTATGGCTGCAATGTACATAGAGCAGAGAATGCTTTTCAGACTATACCAGCACTTGATCCTCTCATTGATTGATTATGGACTAGGACTGCTCACTGTCTCAAAGAGTCAGCTGGTGAAATTAGAGCGCATACAGAACAAAGCTATGCGGGTAATTCTGGGATGCACCAGAGACGACAAGGGAAAGGTGGTCGTGCGCTTGTGGGACCAGGTGGAGACGGCGGAGGAACAGATTGAGAACCCATATGTGGAAAGAATGAGATTGCGGGGGATCTGCAGGGGTTCTGGAAGAATCTCAAAACAGAGAGGGAAGACCAGGAGAACTTTTAATCAGATAGCGGTGGGAAAGATTAGTTGTATGACTCTTCACTGGCTGTTGAACGAGGGAACGGAGCATGTATGGGAATGTCTTGAGTGCAGTGATGTCGGTTCTTAACTCAACTCAACTCAACTGCACCAGAGACACCCAGTGGTGTGTATGCGTTACATCCTTGGTCTGCCGACTGTTGCTGGTAGGCTCAAGGTGATGCAGGTGAAAGCATACCTCAGAGTAGCTGCAGACACAGATCACCCACTGCATGAGGCACTGGACGCAGTTAAGGGACTGATAAGAGGGAAATCATGGATGGCTCAGGCGGAGGATACAATCAGACTGGTGTGCATCTTGGAGAACATTGGACGAGGAGAGGAATGGGTCAGAGTACCAGCGGAGCAGTTAGACTTGTGCAGAGTTATAATCACATTGAACAGGGAGTGGCCAGCAGGGGCCACGGAAGTGAAAATCCAGCAACTAATTCAGGAAATTGCTCGCCTGGGTGATGTGTTTATCTACACAGATGGTTCGGTGTTGAGAGGTTGTAGAAGTGGGTTCTTGGAAAAGGCTAATGATCGACGTTTTGTGCAGGAGAGCCTGGCATATGATACCACAACATCTAGCTTAAGAATGGAGGTGGAGGCAGTCAGTGCAGCTTTCCACTGGATGGAGAATACGACACACACACACATCGTGATTGTAACTGACTCAGAAAGCATGCTGAGTAGAGTGAGGACAGGCAAGCTTCGTACAGAGTGGCTTGTTTCGCTTCAGAAGTCACGGGTGGCAAGCATCGTCTGGATCTTTTCTCCGGGGCATGCTGGTGTGCTGGGGAATGAACAGGCAGACAGATTGGCTGGCTCTGCAAAACTTGGTGGAGTATTGATGCATGATAAGGCAGACGTGGTTGCGGCCTTGTGGGAGCATGTGTACACCTTGGAGGAGCAATTGGATCACCATGGTCTGGCAAGAATGCGACAGCGAGGAGTGACGAGAGGATCTGGCCGATGCTTGACGCTTAGAGGAAAGCCATCTCTTCTGCCATCTCACTCGATCACCAGAGTTGTGGATCAGCTCTGTGTTCCTGTCTCGACCATGCCATGTGGCCAAGCCATCCAGGTATTTACTTCTCGGTCTTCCCCTTGGTCTCTTCCCTTTGATCTTGCCAGTCGTCACCAAGTTCTCCAAGTCATTTCTTCTCATAACATGTCCATGGTAATCAAGGGTGAAGAAAAACAAATACATGCCAGTCAAAAGGCTAACAACAGCAATATTGCATAGAAGAGATAGCAGAGCCCAGCAACAAGCAGAAAAATTTAAAAGACTGACAGACCACTCCATGTATCAGATTATCTTGGAAGTAGAATATTAAAATGAAACAACTTTGTATAATCTGCAAAATTAATGATTAGGTCAGATCCTATACAATACGACCCTTACCTGCGGGATTTGGCTGAACGCCTCTAAGTCAAATCCCAAGGCTTAGGGTCTGACCATCGCTCATCTCCTGCTCATGGAGGCGAGGTCTCGGAGGTTGGACCTTGTTCCAGACGTATTGGTTATCCTTTCCTCTGGATCAAACAAGGCAAGGCCAAGAGAGGGAACATGTCATTTGGGCACCACATGTTCTCTGAAGCTCTGCCCAGGCATTGTGATGGAATTTTGGCCAAATTCCAACTCACATACTTTGGTCTGTCAAGACTGTAAGGTGCCACTCACATACTTAACATATCAACACCCACACCCATCTACAGTGCAACACAGGTTTCCAGTTTAGAGACAACATTGCCTCCCTGAAATGGTAGAAAACATCCCTGATATTGAGAAGCAGATCTCTCAGAATATGGCAGTGAGAAGACAAATGGCCACAAACCACTTCACAGGTTGCTGTTGTGTCACATGTAGCCTGAATATTTCCTTCTACCTCTCTTTCCCATATGGAAGAAACAGTTACATTATTTACCCTGCTATTAGGGGGGGGGGGGGGGGGGCTGAGTGGTCTCGAGGTATGGTGTCCGTCTCAAGTGCTGAAGGTCCCGGGTTCAGGCCCCAATGAGGACCAGGATTTATTTTAAAAGTCCACTTGGACTTCCAGTAACAAAATTTCCCCTGGTCTCTGGGTAGTGAGATCGGACGCCCGTGTGTATTGTTGCGCACATAAAAAATCCCTTGGCAGTTGGAAATCGAAAAAGAGTAGCCTAACGGCGCTGCCCAGGCACAATTTCAAGTTTAAAATCTACCCAAAGTATTTCAGGATTCTCGCCAATGCTACAGAGTTCGTGCATTGAGCTGAGTTTCTCCAGACTCAGGTTTGAGTTAGGAGGAAAACGGAGCACTTATGGGTTAAACCTGTGTGCCGTGATGTTGATCCAACGACTAAACTAAACTAAACCCTGCTATTACTTTTTAACTGGGTTGTTGTACCTTCAATCCGTGTATATAACTGTGTATTTCTGTTGGTATAGTTTTGATCATTAGTATCTTTGGGAAGGTGCTTCTAAATAAAGCTACTTGATACATCTGCTAGAAACATGAACTGTCATTGTTACCATGATATATTTCACAGGTGGCCTTCCCGGATGAAAGTCCTTACCATATTGCTACAGAAGAATCCTTGGCTAATCTGGTGTCTCGAATGGAACCATCACCTGATGGACAGATTAACATGAATAACTTCCGACCTAACATTGTCATTCAGGGAACCAAAGAACCTTGGGATGAGGTACATAAGCGTTTGTATTTGATTCTCATTGTATTTCTTTCATTTCCTTCATAAAATACCCAACAAAAAATAACTGCCTTAGTTACATCATTCTTTCATTTTCTTCTTTGTGCATCTTTAGACATAGTAAATATTAAAATAAAGCAACAGTCACGTTGTGGTTTTTGACACCTCCTTGAAGTTTGTCCTCAAACTGAGCTACTGAAGGACAAAACATGTCCATTTTCCCCTTGAACTGAATTAATGTAGGTCCAAATTACTTTTCTTTGTACTTCGGGTACTCCTACATTTCATGTTTGCCTTCAATATGCAGTTAATTCATTAGTGGCTCTTTGGTTTCCATGGCGCAGTGTGCACATGAGTCCTCCTATTTTTTTTCATTATCCAAGATGACTAGATATGGGATACACTATCCTTGGATCAGAATGGAATTCCACATTTTTGTAAAACACCACAGCCAGATTCCTGCCTAGCTTACTCTAGTCATAGGAGGATGCCATACCTCCAGGTCACCCCACCCAACAGTAAATGGACATAGATGAGCCAGAGATTGCACACTTGTCACATTTTTCATAGATAAGCTGTCAATGAACCCAATTTGTGGTAGTGATACATTGTGATGTGGGAGTGTGCTGTAGGCTGGTCAATGAACTCAGTTTGTGGTAGTGATACATTGTGATGTGGGAGTGTGCTGTAGGCTGTTTCTGGTAGTGATACATTGTGATGTGGGAGTGTGCTGTAGGTTGGTTCTGGTAGTGATACATGGTGATGTGGGAGTGTGCTGTAGGCTGGTTCTGGTAGTGATACATTGTGATGTGGGAGTGTGCTGTAAGCTGGTCAATGAACCCAATTTGTGGTAGTGATACATTGTGATGTGGGAGTGTGCTGTAGGCTGGTTGTGGCAGTGATACATTGTGATGTGGGAGTATGCTGTAGGCTGGTTGTGGTAGTGATACATTGTGATGTGGAAGTGTGCTGTAGGCTGGTCAGGATAATGGTCTTAGGTTATGTAAACACTGCTCTCTCTTTCTTTCCCGCTCTCCCATCCTCTCTTTCCCTGTCTTTCTCTCCCTCTCTCTCCCATTCTCTCTCTGTCTTTCTTTCACATCTCACACACACACTCTCACACAGCTGCAATCTTGCACTGTAGATGGGTTTGATAGTTATAGAGAGAATCTATCCTGATGGGTGTTTTCTTTATGCTTCTAGTTCTGATTCTCATACATGATTTTGTCAGTTTGATTTAGCTGCTGCTCCTGCTTCAGTTCAATTGTCCAAAGTACATCTTCTTGAAAACTTTCTCATCTGCTTCCCAGATTTGTATCAAGAAGCTGTTTTTAGGATTGTCATTATTTGTCCTATAAAAGCACACACAGGATCCTTTTAGATGCTTTAAGACATATTGGGCAAGTGGTGTTAGCCACAGGTTTTTAATAGACCAATCAGAACTAGACGGGTGATATTATCAAAATCACCTATAATTTCCAGGATATTTCATGGTACCTGTATTAGGCTGAGGAGCCCATTTATTTGCCTTGCCCTTGTTAAATGTCTCTCAGCCTGTGACTGATATGTCATGCAGCTGTCAAAGGTGACACACTTAGGTAGTTTGCATGTTCATTCAGATGCATATTTTTTTTTCATTAATGACAAACTTGTAGTGTTGCACTTTGTCTGATAGGGAGAACACAGTCAGTGTTGTAGTGCTGGGCTTTGTTTGATATATGAAAACTTCCGGTCTCCAACATGGTGGTTAGGCATTGAAACATTAAGGCCTGTGGTGTGTTTATGCTTGTGGCTATGGTTTGCAATCGCATTTTCCTCATGTTGGACTGGTAGTACATGGTTCTGTCACCCTGCTACTGAGTGAGTGCGTGGGCGACACTGTGAGCTGTGAAATTTGCATGGAATGCTTTTACATCTGTCCGCTGTTGTTTGCTCTGTGAACTGCATGTTTGGAACAATGGCCGGATATCAGTGAATTGACTGGTTTGCCTTTTCGGTCACGAGTGCATTTTTCAAGAGACTCCTGGGAGTTGTCACTGGAGTTATGGAGTTCGCGCTTTGTGTGGCACTTTCGGTGGGTCGCCCTGCGGAATGAGACCTGCCATGTGGGATGAAACCCGGGTCAATGAAGTCTGCATGTTTGGAACAATGGCCAGCTGTCGCTGAATTGACTGGTTCACTTTTTCGGGTCACGGGTGCATTTTTCAGGAGACCCCTGAGAGTCATCGCTGGAGCTACGGAGTTTGTGCTTTGTGTGGTGCATTTGGCAGGTCGCCCTGCAGAGAGAACCCGAGCCATGTGGGATGAAACTAGGGTCAATGAAGTCTTTCTGGTGACTGCTGATTCCATTGACAATGAACTGTCTTTTTCATGGAGGACTTTTGTGTTGGCATTCTGGCGGCGGCATTATGCACAGTGTACTTGTGCGGGCTGTTGGCTTGCCGAGACTCCTGTCTGTTCTACTTTTCACATTGGGCAGTGAGGAGCATTTTGTGTGATATTCACTGGCACAGGAACGGAGCATAATGGGTACGACCCGTTGCCATGAAGTTGGAACTGCGACTAACTAACTAACTTTGTCTGATATGCAGAACACAGTCAATGTTGTTTTCTCCTCAGTGGTCTTCCCAAGTCATGTTTTAGTCTATTCATATAGCACTGCTAACACTGATTGCATCCTATTGTTTGATGCGTTGATATATATACACACACTTCAGAAGCTCATATGCCTAGATCATCTTCAAAGTAGGAGGTGTGTACTCAGACTTAACATTTTCTGTGATGTCATTTATATAAGCTATGAACAATGTTGGTGACAGGACTTCCCCATGGGACACATCTTTCTCCAACACAAACATTTTATTGGTTTGTCCTTGGCCTTTTCTTCTAAAAGACACATGTGAATGTTGTCTCCGTATTTAAATTTTACTTTTGGTCCTTCGCTCCATTCTGTATCAGTGGAAAAGTGGAAAGTAAAGTAGCCATTTTACATACCTTGAAGCTTCTATGCATATGCATTTTGTTCATAATTTCAACTGATTTCATATGTTGCTGCCATGTGGTTCTTATGCTGCTGTGTATATATATATACACATCTGTTGGTCATTTGATTGCTGTTTTCTTTAATGTTTTGGACATCAGTGTAGTTTGCATAAACTTAGTATTCCATTTGCAGTTTCTTTGTTCCCTGAAACATGGTGTTTCCGTGGTTTATTATTATTTATTTATGACTAAGTCCTTTTGTATTTATGGCTTTATTAGAGTGCCCTAGTTTCTTCCCAACAGCGAGTACAACGAAAGGATTCTCCCTGAATATCTAGGAAAATAATAACAATGGTTATATCAAAAAAAAAAGATGACTCCACAATGTGAAATGAAAAACAATGGAAAATGCGTAAAGTAGATAATTTTAAATACCTTGGGGTAATTAGAACATCAGATGGAAGATGCACAACAGAGATTAGGAGCAGAATAGGGCAAGCAAAAGCTGCATTTCAGAAACTGAATAGTATTTTATGCAATAAGTCATTATCATTGAAAGTAAGAAGGAGAGCCTGTTTTGCAGTATGGCAGTGAATCTTGGAATGTAAATGAACAAATTAGAAAGACCTTGGAAGCAAGAGAGATGTTCCTGAGACGAATGTTGCGAATTCCTTGGACTGCCAGAGTAACTAACAATGACTACATGAAAGAGGCTAATGAAACTAGAACATTATATACAACAATAAGAAAGAGACAAACAGGCATTGGAGAACATCGTGACAACTAGAAAGATCAAGAGGAAGAGAAGCAGAAGCGGGCTAAGAGAAATGATGCTGGATGGATTGAGACAGTGGCATGGAGGAATATCAGCAGCAGAGTTGATCCGGAAAACCAAAGAACAAGATCTGTGGAGAGACATGAATGCCTATGCCAGCTGGCAAGGCACTTGGTGATGATGATGAGTTTCTTCCCTTACCTATTTTAGTTTAGGTCCCTTCCCCAACAGTCTCTTGTTGTTTGATTTAGTACACTGTTGTACTTTGATCAGATGACTTTGATAGAGATGTTTCATCTGTTTGCTATCCTCCGACATCTATGTCTTTGTCTGCCAACTCTTCCAGTGCTTCCATTCAGTAAACCAGTCTAGACATGGACTAAGTGTCTGCCAACTCTTCCAGTGCTTCCGTTCAGTAAACCAGTCTAGACATGGACTAAGTGTCTGCCAACTCTTCCAGTGCTTCCATTCAGTAAATCCGTCTAGACATGGACTAAGTGTCTGCCAACTCTTCCAGTGCTTCCGTTCAGTAAACCCGTCTAGACATGGACTAAGTGTCTGCCAACTCTTCCAGTGCTTCCGTTCAGTAAACCAGTCTAGACATGGACTAAGTGTCTGCCAACTCTTCCAGTGCTTCCATTCAGTAAACCAGTCTAGACATGGACTAAGTGTCTGCCAACTCTTCCAGTGCTTCCGTTCAGTAAACCCGTCTAGACATGGACTAAGTGTCTGCCAACTCTTCCAGTGCTTCCGTTCAGTAAACCCGTCTAGACATGGACTAAGTGTCTGCCAACTCTTCCAGTGCTTCCGTTCAGTAAACCAGTCTAGACATGGACTAAGTGACACTTGCAGTATTTTTCTTTAAATAAAAATAAAAATTTTGTTGCAGATCCCTTACGGGACATTGCAGTCAACACCAGCATTTTTCAGCTGCTGTTGATGTACTAAGCAAGTTTTACGTTCAGTAGTTTGCCACTGCTTTCTGAACGACCGGCTCCCATACCAGCACGTTATAACACAACTGTGACACGGTCGGCTGCACAAATCGGTCGCAGCTGAGCTTTTCTTTTTTTTATTTACCAGAGTTTTTAAATATTGGTTTCGTTACCAGTTTCCACTCTGGCATTGTACATTCTTACATTCACAATATTACAACAGTA
The DNA here is from genome assembly GCA_014155875.1 of Cepaea nemoralis. Taxonomy (NCBI): domain Eukaryota; kingdom Metazoa; phylum Mollusca; class Gastropoda; order Stylommatophora; family Helicidae; genus Cepaea; species Cepaea nemoralis. Next base: position 523,399 of record JACEFZ010024371.1, on the reverse strand, counting down.
ATAATAATAGTTACTTCCAAACAGTAATACTTTTCACACAAGGCAATCCTACAATACTTTTATTTTGAACATCTAATGACATTGTTTTTATGTTGTCACAGTACTGGCCACTACCATTGCTAGCTGAAGACAAGGAAAGTTGTTTAACCGTTGGTTGCATACATACATATGTAGAAAGTGTTCCCAGTGTCTGAATATGTTGTAACTATGTGTTTTCTCACTTATTTGATAAACAATTAAACAACTGTATTAATTATAGAAATTGTGTAACCACAGGACAACTGGTCATACCTTAAGATTGGAAAACATCTAAAATTGAGAGTTCTAGCCCCTTGTGACAGGTAAAAACACTATTTTGAGTTGTGTGAAACTTTCTTCGTCTTCTTCCAGCATTTTAACCTATTTTATACCATCAGCACCAGTTCACATAATCCTGAAGAGTTATGTTTTAGTTGCATAAGTCTCTTCTGCATTGATGTCATTGGCACACTCTATCTGCGTAGACATCGCTGGCAGCCTTCACTTCTGCTGTTCTTCTCTTTGAACACAATCCATTTGAGCCACATGAAGAGTTTGATCATTTCTGTGTTCATCTCTTCTCTAGACACAGCCAGATTATCACACTAGAATATCACGCCACCCATCATAGGCTATAGCTCAAAATTTGCCCGATCGCCGTGACTGACATCCGTCAATCGATGTAACCCCGAATGATCAGGTCTTCTCGATCTGGCAAGGTACACCAAGTGCCTAAATTCCAGCGAGCAATGGTCAAATTGATTTATTTGGTTGTTTTGAGATTTGAAGTTTTAAAGATTGAGCACAAGCCACTATTGGCAATGCTGATCATACTCCAGTACGAACGCAGCATTGCCAGTAGTGGGTTGTGCTCATTCTTTAAAACTCTAAGTCTCTAACCAACCAAATAAATCATCTCTTTTCTGTTACAAGACTGCTTCTTGTTGATGTGTGAATATTGTTTGTTTATTTACTATGAACTCTCTGTACAAGCTCCAGTAGAGTAGAAGCTAGCATGCTGACCTGCGTTCATGGGTTCAGTTTCATATTGAGACAGATTTTGTCATTGACCTGGGCTCCTAGTTTGACGCAGCCTAAAATAGCTACTTGGGAGGTCAAGGTGGTCCGTGTGATATTGACGACATCACCCCTCGAGTGCCGATTGGCCAATAAAAATATGAGGTTAGGACCAATATGCCTCATGGCATTTTAAAAAAGAGCCCTACATTTCTATGGCTTTTTGTGTTTCTATCTGTTTCAGTCTATACAGGTAGTCATTGCTTTAGGTTTTTGCAGAACTAAGTTTGTACTTCTTTTATTATCTGCCATCACCCATCAGCAGTGAACCTAGATATTTAAAACTACTCAGTATCTATAATTTCTCTCCATTGATAAAACACCTGTTGTCATATTTGTTTTATTTTTTGTAATTCAAGTGCAAGTTCTACCAGCTGAAAATATATGACAACCTCTTACAAATGTCAGCCCATTCTCAAAATCTTGCTATGCCCACCCGACAGCTTTTTAGGAGCAAAATAAAACCCTCACAGTGTCATCAACAGCTTGATCTCACACCTTAAACTGTTTTTAGTTTATTCTTTGGAATTATTACATCATATGTGTGGTTTGTACGAGAGAGGAGGTTAACATGAGCCATGATAAACAAAAACAAGGACATCAGTACTGAGGAATGTTAGTTTCAACAGGTGGTCTTGTTCAACCCCTAATCCTTTACTACAAACATCAGCTCAAATCAACTTTATTAGGGTCACAAATTGGGCGCGCAGGCCCGTCTTACATTCAGCCCTTTCAATCACTCGTCTTTCGTTCATCAAGAGCATTATACATTTACATAGGAAGAAAAATAAACATTGTGAAATGAATGTTGTAAACATAAACAAGGCTAATTACCATGTTATGAAGCCCATCTCCCACCTATCCATACATCACCCCACCCACACAACCCCACTTACCCACACACACGCGCACCAAGGGACACATAAACACCCCCACCTACCCACACACACGCACACCAAGGACACATACATACCCCACCAACCGACCCATCCCCCCCCACACTGCCCTCACCTGATCCCCCAACCAAAACACACTCGCCACCCACAAACATTCCCCCACCAACCCACACATCCCACGCCCATCCACATCTTAACCCACACATCCTCTCCCCACCCACACCTCAAAGCACCCATCCCTTAGCCACATCTCCATCGACAACATATTCCCCACCCATGCACACAATCCCCCACCAACCCACACATCGCACATTCACTCACACATCCCCAAACCATACACACACATCCCCACCACATGACAGGTCCCTACACCCCCCCCCCTCCCACCCACACACACACCTCCCTAACCACCCATACATCCCCAATCCACACACACCCACCCACATATACAACTTCCACCCACCCACACAACTTCCACCCACCCACACATGCCTTAACCTAAACCCCCACCACGCAATCCCCCACCCGCACATCACATACACCCCCTACCACGCACTATTCCCAACTCACGCACCACACACACATATATCCCTCACCAACACATCCCCACTTACATACCACACACATATCCCCCACCCAGATACCACACAATATTCCCACCCACACCCACACAGATACCCTTACCCATCCACCCCACATACCCATGTATGATGAGGCCATGGATTTTATAAGGTTTCAACAGGTGGTCTTGTTCAACCCCTAATCCTTTACTACAAACATAGTGTATGATGAGGCCATGGATTTTATAAGAAGCAGCTACATAACTAAGGAATCAGAGCATCCTGGAGACCAAATAGATGCTGCATATTAAAAACTCTTATGATTGAACGAGCAGCATTCTTCAGATTCCACTCCATACGTAGCACACAGGTACCACTAAAGGTAGGAGATGCTGATGAATATAACAGAATTTGTAAAATAATTGCTAAACCATCTGTTACAAGAACTTCCAACATATGCAAAACAGAATGTTCTGTTTGAGGACAAACTCTGGAGATCGACGCTCAGAGGAAAGGCGAGATGGACATATAATCAGATTGCTACTGGAACTATTAGTGTTGGAACTCTTCGCTGGCTGCTGAGGATGGGGACAGAGCGCTTATGGGAATGTCCCGAATGCTGTGATGTTGGTTCCTAAATCAATCAATCAATCAATCAATCTGGAGATGTCAATCAACAATCTTAAGATGGCTGCTACTTTCTTTATATATGTGTCAGTTGATTTCAAAAAGTTTATGAAGAAGAGCAGGGCTGTAGCAGCATGATTGACTGATACATAAAATAATTCATGGTAGTTATAGATTGTTTTGTCAAACTTCCATCACATTTAGACTACCTGCTTAAATATTTTGATTTAAAATTACCAGTGTATTTTTCTTCGAACGCCATTGTAGTCAGATTTTGATATTTTAATTTAACATTGTTCTTTGTTTCCTGTAGTGATTGCTTAGGGGTTTGCTTCAGTTCATGGGTGAAGTGGATGGTTTGTTCTTGCCTTTGATGTTGCTGGACTGGATGAGATCTGTTGTCTGCATTCATGTCTGCCATACATTGGGAGATGTTGCATATCATGGTTTTAGTCTATCAGTTAGATAATGGGCAGATGGATTGTTAACTTCTGTTTCCAATTCTTTTATTCTCAGTGAGTACTCTATTGGAAGAGTCAAAACTGGATGAGACAATTGAGAGTCTATGGACATTGTTGTCTTATTTCACATACTGGATGTTCTTTTCTAGTGTTGTGTGTTCCACCAACAACCTGCAGTCTGTGGACAGACACTGATGTCTTATTTCACATACTGCATGTTCTTTTCTACTGCTGTGTGTTCTTCCAGCAGTGACCTGCAGTCTGTGGACACTGTTGTCTTAATTCACATACTGGATGTTCTTTTCTAGCATTGTATGTTCCTCCAGCAGTGACCTGCAGTCTGTGGGCAGACACTTGTATTATTTCACATATTGGATGTTCTTTTCTAGCATTGTATGTTCTTCCATGTTCTGTGGACAGACACATATTATTTCACATACTGGATGTTCTTTTCTAGCATTGTATGTTTCTCCAGCAACCTGCAGCCTGTGGATAAACACTTGTCTTATTTCACATACTGGATGCTCTTTTCTAGCATTGTATATTCCTCCTGCAGTCTGTGGACAACATAACTCTCATTGGATGTTTTCTGACCTGATCTGTCCCAGTTGAACAGTCTTGCAATTAATCTTTATGCTGCTGTCTTACAAATGTTATCCCCTCCATTCCTAACTGCCCCTATGCTGATCTGTCTAAGTGTGCATGATCCATTTATCATGTGCTCTGACCTTCACAACAATGTTTATATAACAGTTGCATAAACAGATCTACAGCCATCTAAGACATGTTCAGTGATAATTTGATGTCTGTTTTATTTCATTGTGAGCTCTTTCTTGTAATACCTAAACATGTGTCTCTTTAAATTTCTTGTTTTGTTTCATTGGGAGCTCTTTCTTGTATACCTAACCAAGCATCACTTTAAATTTCTTGTTTTAGATGTCTGTTGACAACTGTTAATCCAGCAACACATCAACGGAGAAGTGACGAGGAGCCTCTGAAAACACTACGAACGTATGTATTCGAATGTTATTAGAGCACCTTTGTATGCAGGAGCCTCTGAAAACACACATGCAGGATGTTACAGCACAATGGCTAGATGCTGGTCTGCCGACCCAGTGGTCATGTGTTCGATTCCCCATTGAAGCAGAGTGTAGTGTGTGTGTTTATTGGTCTGTACTGCCATTGGGAATATTGTCCTGGTCCCATTTTTGTATAGACCAATCGACACTCAATGGATGACTTAATTCACCCTGGCCGTCTTTACTTGCCAGTGTTTTCTCATGCCCATTTTAGAGTGTCAGACTGGGCAGCTTTACATGGAAGGATTGTCATGTTGGACTGAGGGTGTCGGGAATGGACAGCAGGTGAGACAGAAGCATTCATGCAACAGCTGATATAAGTGATGATTCACACCCAAGTGGTGTGATCATATACATAATATGTGGTGAGAGTTAAACTGCAAAAGTAAGGGACGTTGTGTTAAAAAGGAAAGTCTTGCATATAATAACACATCCAGCATGGGAATGGAGGTGGAGGCTTTAATGGTGGCATTCCGAGAATAGCACAGTGATATGTTGTGTCCATCAGAGTATCTCATTGACACTCAACCCATACATGAAAATGCAGGCAGACGTTAAGTCAAGCTGCCTCTGGTACCACCAGCCCGGGAACTCTTTGCACAGAAGAAGGAGATGGAGCAAGTGTGGCAATGTCCTGAGTGCAGTGATGTTTGATTCTTGATTTCACATATATTTTATCATACTTCAGCAGTGAAGCTAGATATTAAAAACTACTCATTTTCTGAAATTTATCTCTGTTGAGCACTATATCTGGTGCCAGATTTTTCAGTTGTCGTTATTTTTATTTGTACTTCACTGAGATATAAATGTTGTTTTTCACTTTGTATTTGCACTGGCTTAATTAGTTTCTCAATTCCCATTTGTGTTCTTTTTAATAATATGGCATCATCAGTGTATCAGATGTCCTGTATTTCTATTCCCCCATTACAAAGGAATCTTATTGTTCTTTGTCAATATGTTCTCTAGCATTCCTCATAATATTTTCAATATACAAGTTGAACTGTATGGGGGTGGGGGGGGGGGGGGGGTGTGTGTGTGTCAAAATGAAACCTTCTGTGTTCCATATCAAACCAGTCTTTTGCATCATCACATATTCTCACCTGCCTGTAGTGTATTTGTATATTGTGTTTAGGGTTTTGGTGTGATATGAATCCCATGTCTTAGCATACACTGAAATGAATAACCATGCCAACAGAACAAGCATACATTGTTGAAGTTGAACAGAGTATTACTTCAGCTTTGATAAAAATAATGAACTCAATGATGCCTCACAGACAGGAGAAGATAGAAATGATCATGAAGTTGTTGGCACAGTTGCAGTAATGTCCCACTTTAAATAAGATGTGAAATACCACATTAAGAAATAAGTCTTTCTTGGAAGCACACAGACACCAATAAATATGGAATCATGTGTTCTGGTAGCATCCGGAAGATATTACAATAAATATTCAACACAGATGCAACAGTTGAACTCAAACTTGAAGATTGCTCTTTATGCTCTCAGAGATCTAAAAATAAATATGCAGCAGGCATAATGCAGTTTAAATACTTGATTTCTTGGAGCCAGAGATGTAATCAGTAATGTCATAACATGAAATGACAATCAGAAATTGCACAAAAATGTCACAGTAATCATCCTTATGCTCACTGTTGCTGTCCAGTGTAAACACTATGTCTTCATTGCCTTCAGTCAAGAAGTATGGGCTATTTTACCACATGATATTGACATGTACTCATTTCACTACACTTGTAGCTGTTGTCCTGTTCTTTCAGTCTTATCATCCAGAAACTATTTTCTGTCTACATTTTCAAGTACTCTTTATTTTGGTCCTCATTTGCTGGAAGTTATAGTTCTTAATCTGGAGTTAAACATGTCACAGGACTGCTTTGAGTCTGTGTGAGACATTTTTATACAGTGCAAAATTAGATGTCATATAAAATTTAAATCAAGTTACTTTCTAGTTATAGAAACTAAAAACAGTTACGTATGTGTAACTCACATCTACTTTCTAGTTCCCATTTACTCACATCTTAATAACTTAAAGATGGGAGATACCAACAAATGTAACTGGGAATTGCTAAAATGCCTACTACACCTGTTGTGTTTGCCTAGCAGAACTGTGACCTACACCTGCTTCATTTGGGGACAAACTCTATGCTCAAGTTGGCTGCTCATATTCTTGTACATATGTATCAGCAACAATGTACATCATATTTCAGCCAAAGTATCTTTCATTTTTCAAATAACATGATATATCACTCTGCAGTATGCACCTGACTAGATGCAGTGAAATATGCCAGGCAAGAAATCATGCAATATTTTGTTTATGGCGTCTGTGTTTAAATTCACTTAGGGAATACATTGTTTTTAATATTCTGTTTGATTTCTGAAGTCATACAAAGAAGAAGAGAAGAAGAAGAATTTACTGACATCTATGACTGTAATTTTAAACATGTATTTATTGGAAACACTATTTAATTGGTTTATTTCATAAATGCAGTTATGTAACAAGTAGGTCACTTTTTTTTTCAGCCTCCGCATGTTTCCAGAAATAAGCAAGTCTCCATTGTTTGGCATTTTTGCTGGAGTTGATGTAGAGCATACTATACGAATTGGTGATCCAGTTTATGCAGTCAGGAAGTAACAAGGCACAAGGCAGACTGATACCAATCTTGAGGTTGATATGGTGGTTGTGAATGTTAAGTTTATGGTATATCACAAAGTTTGCTGTCAACAGATCACAAGTTTGCTGTCAACAGATGCAGTCTCATTTAGGCAATGCATTTATCAATGTTTTTTCTAGTGGTTAAATATACTCAAGTTATTCTTAACATTTAATGTTATTTAACACCAGTTAGTGATAGAAATGAGTAGACTTTATCTATCAGAGGTGAGATACAAATCTTAGTCTAGACAACACCTGCAGACTGTGCTATCAGTTTTTGTGATAATTAATAGCTTTGTGTGAATAGTAATTCTACATACAGAGCAAACATACATTCTCAGTATTAACATTTTCTTGAACTAGAGTAGAGGCTCGCAAAGTGAGCCACCACACAAGGGCAGCAAAAAGGTCCAAGGGGGCATTGAGATTTTGAATTTGCAGTACATTAAGAAAGGTGTAAATTTGTATGTGTGTGAGTATGATGATACTTAAGACGTGGCCTGTGTGGTAGTAGGGAGGTAGCCCAAACAAAACTTGAGAACCACTTAACTAAAGTAATACTACTACATTACTAAGACATACACTATAGTATGTGATCTTAATAAAGTAGCATCCATTTCCTTATATAGTTTGCTTACAATAATCATTATTGCCACCATGGATGCAGTGTACCTATGTTAACATTGATCTCATTGAGGAAATGTTACATGTGTGAAAGGTTTTTTGTTTACCTTTTTTCTGTGATTTTGTTTCCGCATGGTTGTTTATTTTAATACTCAGATCATTAAAGCATATCTGACTGACAATCATGCATTGATATGTGAAACTGTCTTGTTATATATGTACATTAAATAAGCATTAGCTAATTAGTTGATCATACATATTGATTTGTTTATTTCATGTTTATTAGCAAGAACTGTCCAGATATCTGCTCTTGTAGCCAGTGCTTGCTCAGTTTCTAACCTGGACAATGATTATGATAAAGGATCTTCTTCTTCTTCTGCTGCGTTCATCCGGAGTTTGTTTTTTTTCGGACGTGATTGCGTTGTGCCTGTTTACAGCAGAGCTGTGTTCTTGCACCGTTAGGCCGACACATCCGACTTCTGCGGGCATTTGTTGACCGGGTTAACCTTCCCGGGGTGATAGAGGATCAATGTCACTGCATTGGGGACAATTCCATAAGCACTGTCTTCCCCAGCAGAAGTCCAAGTGTCTGGTTGCTGCCTGTCCCTGTTGCAACTGGTTTGCTGCTTGTCTTTGTCCATGCCATTCTTGCCAAAGGTCATGTCACAGATCCCATATTTAATAGCATAATCCTTACATAATCATAAAGATCTAGATTTGTTGTGTCGCTTTCTGACTTCTCAATCATTCTCAATACTCTGACATGTCCGGGTGCATACATCCACCTGAGTGATGTGACTTTGACTTGTGGATGCTGTATATCCATTTAAAGCGGAGATGGCCAGATGCAGTTTTCTGTAGCACGTTGTCAGTGGATATTTTATCCACGGTGTTCAATATGGATGTTTGCAGATAGAGGTCTTAATAAGGTATCCTCTAGTCATTTGTAAAGCTTCATCTTTTAACATAAGCAGCTGGCTACTGTGTGCAACACGAGGAATGGTGACCCTTATACTTAACAGGGTAATCTTGACTCTTAAAGGCTGGTACGTCCATGTTACCTGGTGTTCAAAGGTTGGATACTTTCTACTGAACTTTGTCTTTTGTCCTAGCTATACATTTTGATTAGTTAGTTTAGTTTAGTCAACGGATCAACATCACGGCACACAGGTGTAACCCACAAGTGCTCCGTTCTACTCCTAACTCAAGCCTGAGTCAGGAGAAACTCAACTCAGTGCACAAACTCCTTAGCACTGGCAAGGATCCTGAAATACTTTAGGTAGATTTTTAACTCGAAATTTTGCCTGAGCAGCGCCGTTAGGCTACTCTTTTTCTATTTCCAACTGCCAAGGAATTTTTTTATGTGCGCAACAATACACATGGGCGTCCGAATTCACCATCCAGAGACTAGGGAAAATTTTGTTACTAGAAGTCCACGTAAAAATATCCCGGCCCTCACCCTCACTTCTTTGTTTATTATTCTGTCTATCCAGTTGGATATTTGTCATACCACACTTGTTCAACTGCCTCCCTGTTCTGTCTATCCAATTGGATATGTGTTGTACCACCCTATTGTTAAACCGCCTCTGTGTTCTGTCTATCCAGCTGGATATGTGTTGTACCACCCTATTGTTCATCTGCCTCCCTGTTCTGTCTATCCAGCTGGATATGTGTCTACACTCCTATTGTTCAACTGCCTGATAGATGCATTTAGATTTGGTGTACAGAGAAACGTGTTCTTTCACCGCTGGGGTGGGGATAGGGGTGGTTCTGTGTCTAATAACTGTAAGAATACAGTAAGAATCGGCACAGCCAGACGTGAGAGGTACATCAGGAAAACAAGGTGCCTCGTCAACCAACACAGAACTGGCACTATTAGCCACCGGACCCTGATGCATATGCTGGGGGAGGATCTTAGCACCTATGGTCATGTCCGGAGTGCAATGAAGATACCCCAACTGATAACTGATAACTGAAGTTGCTTCCAATATATGTTATTTACAAGTCTAAAGTTTTCTCCATCAGTTTGTAGATCTGCAAGCACCTTCATCATGTTGACATGTCTTACTTTATCAAAAGTCTTTGTGTAGTGAATAAAATGAAGATGTATGCTGTTATATATACGTTCTATAGAAATTTTAATTAATTCAGAGGAGAAGCTATGTTCGTTCCTATCATGCACTATATGTGAAGAGAGGGGTGGGGTGAAGTGGTTAATCTGCCTGCCTCGCACTCCCTTATGGATCTAATTCACAGCTCTGCCATTCTGTTCACGACTACAATTTTCTCCTGGGGGGTCGTCGGTGGAGTTTGTGATTTGTTTGACACTTTCGAGAAAATACCAAGCCATATGGAATAAAACCTGGTGCAATGAAGTCAATTCTATTGCTTGTGAACCAATGTTTTAATGTGTGAGAATGTGGAACAGCGCTGCTTGACCCAGAGTCTGCCAGAGAACGATCTCCATCAGTCTCCCAGACATACCAGAAGTTGATGTTCTTTGCGGGATGTAGCTGATCAACCCTCTAAAAAGTACTGGAGAGTTTTGGTCATAGACCATAACTTTAGGAAGGGATAATCCCAACTGCACCTCCCCGCGGTAGAGGATGGAAACACACCACGGTGTGGCTAACACAGCTCTGGGGACCGAGTATCCACCGGAATAAGTGGACAACTCTGCAGCTGAGCAGAGCAGGGCACTCACTTGTCCTTACAGTCGGAAATGGCTGTCAAAGGCAGAGTTAAAGACCACCATGTGAATGTGGAAGGCAAGGGGAAACCACCACATTATCTTCCCAAGATTTCATGGCGACACACATTTCAGAAATAGTGAACGACGTTAATGGCTGTCTTAGGACATCCTCGTCCGGTAGGGACAGTCATGAGCCACAGGTGACACCGGACCGTCATCCAGCTACTGATGGCAAAACTAAAACAATAACTAAACTAAATAAATTTAGAGTAGGAACATGGAATGTTAGGACATTAAATGAGCTAGGAAAGTTAAACAATGTTCTAAGAGAAATGGAAAACATGAAAATGAATATACTAGGCATAAGTGAGATGAGATGGAAGGGATCTGGCAAAATTATAACCGACAAACACACAATAATTTATTCTGGAGGGGACACACATGAAAAAGGTGTAGGAATAATATTTGATGAAAATACAGCCAAATCTATGACTGGATACTGGTGCTAGCGATTTCGTTGCTAACGGAGGACGCCTTTTTTCGGAACGTTCAAGGTCATCAGATCCGAGGACCGTTTCCGGTGGCCCGTGAGTGCAGTATACAAAAATAACCCTATCGTTTTTCCTATTGGATAAATGCGAAACTATTTTTATGAAAATGGCGAATGACAACTTTAACGAGAGGTAAAAGGTTATTCTACAAACCTGCATGCTTGAAAGCGGTTGAAAGTGGCTTGTTTGAAAGATATTTCCCGTTTTTTGACAAAGGTAAGGGAGTTTATAGTTTGGCTTGTTTATTATCAAAGATATCCTAATTTAACCTGCATTTTTGAACTGCGCATCCAATTTTACATATAAATGTTGACTTTCAACAAGATTCGTTATGCGGATGAGTTTTAAAAAAAAATTCTGTGAGCTTGGTCATGGTGCGTATTCTTTACATTCATAATTTCGGAATCACAGCATATTTGATTGGTGTCTGCTTCATTTTTTGACAAACAAGAAGATTTACAATCATAAAGTTAAACAAAATATCAATATACGTTTAAATTCTATTACATATTTATTTTGTTGCTTTATATTTATTGTATTTATTGTTCATCTTGCTACATGACTTAAAATTTATGAAAGTCAAGTCATTTTTCAAACTTGTCCATCGTCCATTGCTGAAATTTAGTTGACTGGTTATAGTTTTATTTGTATTGATAAATGTCTTATCAAGATAATTATACTTTATTGTGCATTTATGAATGCTGTGTCCATTTCTGCACACAACGATCGAGGATCTAGCAAGATTCGTTATGCAGAGGTGTGGAAAAAAAATTATTCTGTGAGACCACCTAGTTACATCTTTACAATCGGAAAAATTCACAATGGCGGCATCCCAGCACATATCACACTAGTGTCTGTTTTTATTGAAACACTGGAGATGTAGAATCATAAGATACAAAATATCAAATAATTTCTATAGATAATTTGAGTTGTTGCTTTAAAAATATTTAATCAAGTGATATATAAAGTCATTTATCAAACCCGTCCATGGATGACTTTGTATTCTCCGCTCTGGCGGAATATGTAATTGCAAATTTGTAAAAATATTGTAGATGTTAAATAATATTTAAATTTAAGATAAGTTATATGTTTTTGATATCTCCAACCAGTTAAGCTTTTATTCTTGTCTTTCTGATTATATTTTTTATACATATTTCTTTGGTAGTCTCTGTGGCGAAGTAATCAAGCCGTTTGACTTATGCTCCGAAGGTTGTGGGTTTGATTCTGGGCCGCATCCTTCAGTTTACGAGTTAAATGTTTCGGAGACTCCTGTGGGTCATCGCTAAAAGCTACGGAGTTCATAGGCAGAGTTCGTAGGGAGGCATTATTTGCACCGCGCTCGTATAATCTTTTTTTTTTTGCATATCCTTTACAGGACATTGCTGTCAACACCAGCATCTTTCAGCTGTATGTTGATTTCTTGGCAAGATTACGCTCAGTAGTTTACCATTGCTTTCTGAGCGGCCGGCTCACATACCCCGTAAGGTACCGATGTGATTCGAACCACTGCTGATTCTCACCGTGATCACGTCACCCACGAGAGTATACGAGATTATGGAGAAAAGTCGCTAACCTCTAAGCCACGAAGCCGGCATTGCGTATAATCACTTCGTTAAAAAAAAACTCCTAAAGATCATAAGATGCATTTAATTTTTATTTACATTTTCTAAATCTCAATCTCCAACCATTTTCATTTTTATTTAATTGTTTGCTTTTATTTACTATTTCTCATTAGGTTTATCATGGCAAGAAAAAGGAATCTTGATCATCTGAGATCGCATCTATCAGTGTTTGAACCTGGATATCCCATTGAAAAAGGCTACATTGCCCAACTGTTGGTAGTGGATCATCGTTCTGTACCAGGTGTACTTACACTTAAAGAAATACAATAAGAAACTGTAAGTACATTTTACTCTGTTGATACAGACCTGTATGCAATCACACACAAACACAGTCATATAGGCAGATACGTAGTCATAGATGCCAGATCAGCTGTCATCACAACAATGTCATATAAATAAGATACAAAAGACACAAAATCATAAACACAGATCATGCCTGTACTTTTTATTGCCAACCATTAATTAAACGTATACAGTCCAACAACGATTTAATCTTTTATCTTCCATGACATTCTTCTTGCTTGGAGAAAATCAAATATACATCTAGCAATTTATGAATTAGTAATTAATTAGCGGGCATTTTAAATTGCTAATTAGGCCACAACAAACATTATTAAAACACCAAAGTGACAATTAGATGCGTAACATCATTCCGCATAAAACCATATACATCTCAAAATTTTTAAAGGTAAAATTAAGAAAACGGAGGCCTATTCATGAATTAGTAATTAATTAGCGGGCATTTTAAATTGCTAATTAGGCCACAACAAACATTATTAAAACACCAAAGTGACAATTAGATGCATAACATCATTCCGCATAAAACCATATACATCTCAAAATTTTTAAAGGTAAAATTAAGAAAACGGAGGCCTATTCATGAATTAGTAATTAATTAGCGGGCATTTTAAATTGCTAATTAGGCCACAACAAACATTATTAAAACACCAAAGTGACAATTAGATGCGTAACATCATTCCGCATAAAACCATATACATCTCAAAATTTTTAAAGGTAAAATTAAGAAAACGGAGACCTATTCATGAATTAGTAATTAATTAGCAGGCATTTTAAATTGCTAATTAGGCCACAACAAACATTATTAAAACACCAAAGTGACAATTAGATGCGTAACATCATTCCGCATAAAACCATATACATCTCAAAATTTTTAAAGGTAAAATTAAGAAAACGGAGACCTATTCATGAATTAGTAATTAATTAGCAGGCATTTTAAATTGCTAATTAGGCCACAACAAACATTGTTAAAACACCAAAGTGACAATTAGATGCGTAACATCATTCCGCATAAAACCATATACATCTCAAAATTTTTAAAGGTAAAATTAAGAAACCGAAGGCCTATTCATGAATTAGTAATTAATTAACGGGCATTTTAAATTGCTAATTAGGCCACAACAAACATTATTAAAACACCAAAGTGACAATTAGATGCGTAACATCATTCCGCATAAAACCATATACATCTCAAAATTTTTAAAGGTAAAATTAAGAAAACGGAGGCCTATTCATGAATTAGTAATTAATTAGCGGGCATTTTACATTGCTAATTAGGCCACAACAAACATTATTAAAACACCAAAGTGACAATTAGATGCGTAACATCATTCCGCATAACAACATGCATAAATTGTAATTTTTAAAGATTAAATTAATAAAATGCAGGTTAAATTCTGATTTAGTAATTAATTAGTAAATAATTAGCGGCCATTTTTACTTCCTAATTAGGTCACCAGACATCATATAAAAAAATAAATAACTATGACCAGTTAGGCCTTGCAACCCCGATCGCAGTGATGTATGGTTGCTAAGATGTTCGTTTAAAAATAAAACAGATAGTCTCAAAAACAGTGGTGCACCAGTGGTGCATTTCAGATAGAGTTATAATGGTCAAAATCAAAGGCAAACCAATAGATATAAATATTATACAAGTATATGCACCAACAACAAACAGTAGTGATGAAGATATACAAAAAAATCTTTTACGATGAAGTTGAAATGGCAATAGCCCAAATTGGATCACAAGAAATAAAAATAATACTGAGGGATTTTAATGCAAAAGTAGGAAAGGGAAAAATAGAGGATATAGTGGGGAATTACGGTTTAGGTACAAGAAATGAAAGAGGGGAGAAACTAATAGAATGGGCAAATATTAATGATATGATAATTGGAAACACATGGTTTAAACACCATAAAAGACGACTATACACATGTAAAAGCCCTGATATGAAAATACGCAACCAAATTGACTACATACTTATTAATAAAAGATTTAGAAATGCATTAATTAATGTAAAGACAATGCCTGGTGCTGACGGTAACAGTGATCATGTACCACTATGTGGACAAATAAAAGTAAGATTAAAGAGAGGGGAAAAAATGGTTAAAAACTTGAGACTTAATAAAGAGGTCCTGAAAGTAGATAAAGAAATTCAAGAACAATACAGAGTGACTGTGAAAAATAGGTACAATGATAACAATGCAATAGCTAAAATACAGAGTATAGATGAACAATGGGAAATGTTAAGGGACTCCATTCATCAAACTAGCAAAGAAATATTACCGGAGAGAAGCCAAAAAGCTAAGAAAAAATGGATGAATGAAGAAATCTTAAGGCTGATGGACAAAAGGACACAGAATAAAAATGACAAACAAGAGTATGCTAAGATAAATAAAGAAATACGAGATAAATGTGTGAAGGCAAAAGAAAGTTGGTTAAACGAGCAATGCAGAAAAATTGAATTAAATTCCATTAAAGATTAAAAAAGTATGCACAGACAAATCAGCGAGCTGACAGGAAGAAAAATAAGAATAAATACAGGGTGTTTGAAATCAAAAACAGGAAAGATATTATTGGAGGAAGGTGCTATAATGAAGAGGTGGAATGAGTATATAAGAGAATTATATAATGGAGAAAGGGAAGAATTAACAGAAGAAAGTAACTTAGAAGGCCCACCTATTCTAAAAGAAGAAGTCGCTGACGCTATGAAACATATGAAGAAAGGAAAAACAGCTGGGCCAGATGAAATCACAGTAGAAGAATTAGAAGTATTGGGAGAATTTGGGGTAGATATATTAACCAAAATGCTGAATGATATTTACAACAGTGGATATTTACCGAGCGATATGCTGAAATCTGTATTTATAGCAATACCAAAGAGACCAGGAGCAATTGAATGTGAAGATTTTCGTACAATTAACCTCATAAACCATGTCACTAAGCTTCTACTCAGAATTATAATGAGAAGAACAAGAAAGAAAATAAAAATGGAAATTAGTGAAGAACAGTATGGTTTTATGGAAGGAAAGGGTACAAACAATGCAATATATATGTATATATATATATATATATATATATATATATATATATATATATATATATATATATATATATATATATATATATATTACGAACACTAATAGAAAGATCAATAGAGAAACAGAGAGACATATATTTATGCTTCATAGATTATACTAAGGCATTTGATAAAGTAAAACATGATGAGCTGATTACAATGTTGGAAGATATCAACATTGATGGGAAAGATTTAAGAATAATAAAGAATATATACTGGAACCAAGTAGCAGCAATTATAATCGGAAATAAAGAGGGTAGTTACGAACAGATAAAGCTAGGAGTACGACAGGGGTGTGTCTTGTCACCCGATCTCTTCTCCTGTATAGCGAAGTAATAATGAGAGAGATCAAAGAGAAGCCAGGAATACTAATCGGAGGATATAATATAAACAAAATACGCTATGCAGATGACACAGTATTGGTAGCGGATAATGCAACAGACCTACAACAATTGTTGGACAGTGTAGTAATAGAGAGTGCACAGAAAGGACTCTCCTTGAATATCAAGAAAACAGTAACAATGGTGATATCAAAGAAAATGGGGACACCAAAATGTGACATAGAAATAGAAGGGGAAATTCTCAACCAAGTGGATAATTTTAAATACCTAGGGGCACTTGTAACATCAGATGGAAGATGTACAAAAGAGATTAAGAGCAGAATAGGGCAGGCAAAGACAGCATTTCAGAAAATGAAGAGTATCTTACGCAATAAGTCGCTATCAATGAATGTAAGAAAGAGAGTACTAAAATGCTATATAGAACCAGTTTTGCTGTATGGCAGTGAATCTTGGAATGTAAATGAACAAATTAGGAAGAACTTAGAAGCAACAGAGATGTGATTTTTAAGACGAATGTTGCGAATTCCTTGGACTGCCAGAGTAACTAACAACGATTGCCTGAAACAGGCTAATGAAACTAGAACACTATATACAACAATAAGAAAGAGACAAACATCTTTCTTTGGTCATGTGATGAGAAGAGAGGCATTAGAGAACATCGTGACTACTGGAAAGATCGAGGGGAAGAGAGGCAGAGGCAGACCAAGAGAAATGATGCTGGACGGACTGAGACGATGGCATGGAGGAATATCATCAGCAGAGTTGATCCAGAACACCAAAGACCGAGATCTGTGGAGAGCCATGAACGCCTACGCCAGCCGGCACGGCACTTGATGATGATGAGCGATCAACTCTAGGTAGATTTTTTTTTGCACATCATTTTACAGCACATTGCAGTCAACACCAGCATTTTTCAGCTGCTATTGATGTCTTGGTAAGATTACACTCAGTAGTTTGCCATTGCTTTCTGAGTGACCGGCTCTCATACCCCCGCAAGTAACCAACGCGACTCAGCCTGCTACCGAATCTCGCGCAGCTGCATCACCCACGTGAATATACGGGATTACAGAGAATGTCGTTAACTCCTAGGCCAGGGAAACCGGCAGGTTGATTTTTACTTTCAGTAATTTGCCATTGCCAGTCTTCGTGACAAAGGCGTTACAGATGCGGTTCGTAATTCCGCTTACCTGCGTTCGAAACGGCTGCGACCGATTTGGCAGCAGACCGCGCTGGGTTTTAACGTGATGGTATGGGAGCCGGTCATTCAGAAAGCATTGTCAAACTACTGAACGTAAACTTGCCAAGACATCAACAACAGCAATGCTGGTGTTGACAGCGATGTCCTGTAAATAGGATATGCAAAACCAAAAAGTTTACCATTGCTTTATAAACAATGTTAATTCAATGTTTATACAATGTTAATTCAATGTTAATATAATGTTAATACAACGTTAATTTACTGTTTATATAATGTTAATACAACATTAATACAATTTTGATACAGTGGAGAACAGAACATTGACAAGAAATAATAGGAGCACAAATTACTGAGTGAGTACTGCTGCGACAAACCCTTCTTGAACACATACAGGCAAAGGCAAACCAATATTGCTACATTAAGATACTATAAAGTGTATCTATGAAATTTATCTGCATTTTATTTGGTCCCTAATAGTACATAAAGTAAACCGGTCTCTGTGGCTAAAGGGCTTGCGAACGCGGTTCGCAAGCCCGTATACCCGGGTTCGAAACACGGCGGTGCTGGTTTTTTCGAAAAAGGTATAGGGGCCGGTCGTTCAGAAAGCAATGGCAAACTACTGAACGTAACACTTGCCTAGTACATCAACAGCAGCTGAAAATGCTGGTGTTGACTGCAACGTCCCGTAAGGGATACGCAACAAATTTTTTTTAGTAGTACATGTTTTCAAACTATTTTATCAGTGGTTATATTATTACCTGTTTGTTTCTATTGTATCTAAGGCAGTGGTTCTCAGCCTGTGGGCAATTACCCTCCTTCCCCCCCCCCCCCCCTCTCCTTTCTAAGAGGGGGTAGGGGAATTAAGACCACAGATTGACAGGCTTAAACTGGCTTCAGGAACACACAAAACGCGATTGTCCCCCTTTCTTGAGTTAGGTGTGAGCGTTGCGTACAGATGTCTCTCCGAGATTAAACGTACATCATGTTAACAAAAACAATCAAATGCAGAGGTTCTGGAAAAACTGGGAATGAAGGTAGAGTTCATGAAAGAAGTAAAGAGGAGGCAAGTGAAATATTTTGGTCACGTTAAAAGATATACTCTTATAAAAACCATACTGGAAGGCAAGGTTGAGGGCAAGCAAGCAAGAGGTAGACGATACAAGTGGGAAGACAACATCAAGAGACGGATGAACATCACATTGACAGAATATACAGTCAGGGTGAGAGACAAACAGTGTTGGAGATCCATTCCAGCCAACCTTCATTGTGGAGACCTCATCTGATTGATGATGTTAAATTCACTGATTATTTCAAGATCGCATTAATACTGATTACTTCATATTGTTTTTCACTCCATACTTTATGGTTCTGCACTTCTCGCCCTTCTAAAATCCGTTTTATAACGTATGTAGACTCGTAAATCACGTTTTATGTAGACATGTAGACTTGTTCTAATGTGTTATAAAATTTAGCTTCCATGTATACTGTGTAATTTTCGACTATTAAGGTCGGAGGGAACATACCAAACTGAAATGATGAAGATCGTATAATGTAAAGTGATATTTCAATAGTTTAGTTTAGTCGTTGGATCAACATCACTGCACACGGTTTAACCCATAAGTGCTCCGTTTTCCTCCTAACTCAAACCTGAGTCTGGAGAAACTCAGCTCAATGCACGAACTCCGTTGCATCGGCGAGGATCCTGAAATACTTTGGGTAGATTTTTAACTCGAAATTTTGCCCGGGCGGCGCCGTTAGGCTACTCTTTTTCGATTTCCAACTGCCAAGGGATTATTTTTTACGTGTGCAACAATACACACGGGCGTCCGATCTCACTACCCAGAGTCCAGGGGAAATTTTATTACTGGAAGTCCAGGTGGATTTTTTAAATAAATCCCGGTCCTCACCGGGGCCTGAACCCGGGACCTCCAGCACTAGAGGCGGACACCATACCTCGAGACCACTCAACCCCCAATGACGGGAAATAACCGGGGGTGGGGAGGATGACATTTGGAACGTATGGTGAAAGGGTGCATGAGCCAAAAAAGGTTGAGAACCACTGATCTATGGTTTTGCTACTGTAGCGCCCACTGCATTATTTATCACTATGTTCTTGTCAAGCTGAGCTTTTCCATTGTTTGCCTGTTCTTGTACTTAGTACGGTAAATTGTTTTCCTGCCTCAGGCTCCAATCACGACCATGCGTATCTGAAACCTAACATTTGACTCAATCTATCATTATATGGTTTATAAAACTGGCGTAACTTCTCCAAAGTATCCGGTTCTACTGATGTATGTTGTCTTCCCTTTGACTTGCCCAGGCACTTGGTTTTGCCCGTCGACCTGCGCCTTGTACAGTAGAAGCCACGACTACTGTTGAAATAAAAATCATCGGGGATGAAAAACGGTTTGAGGTTTAAGAACTGTTCAACTTGTTTCATTTCTTGATACGGGTTTACTCGCAGATTATCACTTTCAATGGTGTGTATCTGGTGACGCGGAAATACACGCAGCCAGTGCCACAGATGCTCCGAGTAGGCACTAACCATCACTGAGGGCTGTTTAGTGTTGATTAACTGGGTGTTCGGGTTGATAACCCAGTCTTCGATCACGGGTAGACTCGGCATTTTCTCCGCCAGCTGCATGTACTGGGAGACGAGGCGCTCCACGGGATCTCGCAGTAACAGGATCAGTTTGATGTTCTTGTTGGCTGCATAGATGAGCTCCGCGCACTCGTGACACTGGAAGTAGTCGGGGCTCTTCTCCACCGTGGTTTGGCTGGGCTCGGACAGTGGCATTTGGTGAACGTACCAAGACAGTCCTCGTTCCAGCAGAGATTTGTTGCAAAAGTAGTGGATTTCATCATGGGGTGCAACAACGTCTGGATGTAGGGTCAGATAATCCAAAACTGCCCTGGTGCCACATTTTGACACTCCAAAGATAATGCAGGTAGGAAAGCATCTAGACTTATGTTTGTGGCTTAGTTTAGCGTGTCCTATTTCTAAAGATGAATTTTCTGATTCACAATGTACTCTGAAATTCTGGCCAATGTTCCGAAATGAGTACCACGAGTAGCCCAGAACTGAGTTTGTAACAAGCGTTGCCTTTACAGCTGTTAGAAATTCGAAGCAGAAAGTCAAAGTTAACATGACAACACACAGTGCTAACAGAACGAGCTTTCCATAACACTTCAGTTTTTTGGCGCCAATGGTGCAGTGAAAGCAAATCATGTTCAACAAACCAATGCGCACTAGCGGGTTCAACGTTGGATGCACTTATATGATTACTAGCGAGCTATAGGTAGTCCCATAGCTGATACTGCCGCTGGGGGGTGATGTCTCGGGCCCTCACATAGTACCGTGTATTACCAGTGGCTCAGGCGCGACATTTTTCACGTTAGGATTATGTCCATCCAAATGCAAGTCAAAGAAGTCCTATAGTATCCACCTTACTTTCATATCGGCATGAACGATACGCCTGAATAAAGAAGACAAAAACAATATTAATACAGGAATACATCTAACTAGCAATCAAATATATGCACGCTTGACAAGCATTCTAATCATGACTAATCTTGAAAAACAAACACCTGCACAAGATTTTACAACACCTTCTGTAAATAATAATCATGACCTGAGTACTCTTTGCCCTGACTAGCAATAAAATATATGCACGCCTGACAAGCATTCGTTTCATGACTAATCGTTGAAACACAAACACCTGCACATGATTTTACACTTTCTGTAAAGAATAATATTAATAATGACGTTTCAGCAAGTCAAAACAGCGTCTTCCCTTAGTGAAAAACAGAAGACACAAGCAATAAATTGCACGATTTATTGCCTGGCATATTTCAATGCATCTCGTCAGGTGCATACTGCAGACCGATGTACCATTTGATACACTCAACGGGGAATGCGAATTCACGTTGGACTTGAAGTGCACGAGTGCACACCAGGGTAGGCTTGCCAGACGTCCGGCAAAGAGAGGGCATGACCTCCTTTTTAGCCTAATGTCCTCCGTCCTGCAGGCAAAGCTAAAAACCTTTAAAATGTCCGGCTTTTTTAAATATTTTATGTTATCATTTTTTATATGCCGGCTCCCTGGCCGAGGGGATAGCAGCTTTCTCCGTTAACCCCGAATACTCTCGTGGTTGACGTGAGCGCACGAGAATTAGAAGTGGTTGGAGTCGCGCCAATGACTTACGAGAGTGTGGCGCCGGTCGCTCAGAAAGTCGTAATGAGCGTAATCTAGCCTAGGAATCAACATACAGCTGAAAGATGATGGTGTTGACCGCAATATCCTGAAACAGGATGGAAACGCTGGGGGAAAAAATCATTTTTTATGTATTGTTCTTACAACTTTCAATGTATCTACATTCTACCGTGTGTTTACATTCTTTATTAAAATCCATTGCTCAATAATATTGATTTAATTTTCCTGTTTATACCAAATGTGAAACACCAATTATTTGTATAATTTGAATCTATCTTGAAACTGTTGCTCTATTCGGCAACATTATCAATGCTGTAGTCTCTATGGTCAAAATGTTAATGTTATTTCCGGTTCCGGTAGCAGAGACGCCACTTAAAATTGTTTTTTTAATTTGTAATTTTTGCCGTCTATGTTTATGAAAATGGCTTCTACAAAGAGAAAATGCAAATTCTCGAACACTATGAAAAATAAGTTTCCATGCTTCGTTGGAGGACGCCACGAGAATGAGGCAAAGTGTACGATTTGCGATAGTTACTTGTCCGTTGTCAACAAATGAACTACTGACTTGGAGCGCCATGTTGACAGTGAGAGATATAGAAACCTAATCAAAGTGTCCGGGTCATCTAGCACATTGACGTCTTTGTTCAGCCTCAAATGTGTTGTTGAAAGCGCATCTTGTGCAAAAACAAAGACTGAAGCAATAATAAGCCAGGTGATTGCCCCCCACCCCCACCCCACAGAGAGAGAGGGGGGGAGAGAGAGGGAGAGAGTTGATGAATTTGATAAATCTTTAAGTGGTATTTCATGTTTCGGTCTTTCAACAGATGCTAGCAATCACGGTTCGCAGAAAATATTTCCGATAGTTGTTCAGTACTTTGACTGGAAAGCAGGTTGAATCCAGACTAAGATTCTCGAGTTAGACAACACATCAAATGAAACCTCAGAAACTATATCACAGTATATTTTGAGGACACTCCAAAAACATGATTTGTACCCCAAATATGTTGCTTTTGCAGGTGACAATGCCAATGTGAATTTTGGAGGCATTAACAGAAGAGAAGGTAGAAATGTGTTCTCGCATTTGAAGGAAGCCTTGAGCAAGCTATTAGTAGGCGATGGATGCACAACTGCATCCAACACGGCGCAGATTTAATGCAGATTGACGTTGAATCTATTGTCTTGAGGGTATTCAATTACTTCTCTATATACACTGTCAGAACAGAAACTTTAAAGGATTTTTGTGACTATGTCAACATTAACTATCAGCAACTGCTCTATCACTCTAAAACTAGATGGCTCAGTTTGTTTCCAGCTGTTGAGGCTGTTTACTGCTTTGAAAGAATATTTTCTTTCTGTAAACTAACCACCTGCTATGATTTAAAAAAAAACAAAACATTATTGGCAGCTATTGTAATAAAATTGCACTGATTGTGGGCTTAATCGGGAACGATTTAAATGAAACATTCAATATCAAAGCCTCTACCTCTGCTTTGCAGTTACTTGAAAATTTTCCCGTTACCACTTACTGTGGTTCTTTTTTTCCACTCCATTTTTTAAATTTATAAGAATTAATCCTCCTCCATTTTCTATTGCATTTCTGGCTAATCCATCTGTATATGCATGGGTTCAATTGCTACTTGGGTAATGTTATTTTATGTAGTTTAGAGCAATTTTCTTCTTTCGGTTTCATTCTGAGTGTTCTTTTCATCAATACCAGGAATGTTTTCTATCATCTCAAGCAGTTTCTGCTGTCTCCAAGCTGGGAACTTGTGTGCATTGTAAATGGGTTTGACTGTTGATATAGGGGTATAGGATCTGCCCTAATCTTTCGTTTTGCAGTTTCTAGAAAGTTGCTACGCTTCAGTCTTCCCTTCCCAAAACCATTAAACCTGTTATACATGGGGTGGTCTGTCCGTCTTCTAAATTTTTCTGCTTGTTTCTGGGCTCTACTATCTCTTCTGTCTTGCATTGGTTGTAAACAAGTGATCTTTTCTAGTTCGTTAATAGGCGTTGTCTTCAGGCTTCCAGTTATGATCCGCATTCCTTGTTTTGGACTCTACTTATTTTGTTAAAGTTTGACTTAGCTGCTGTTGCCCAAGCTGCGATGTCATATCCCAGTACTGGCCTCACCCGTCCAGTATATAACTACTTGAGAACTTTCTCATCTGCTCCCCACATTGTACCAGGAAGCTTTTTCATCATTGCCATTCTTTGCCTTGCCTTGTTTTATTTTTCTCAACCTGTGTCTTTCATGTCAAGCTATGTTCAAAGGTGACTCCTGGATACTTTGGACTTTCTTCATGGCGCAATATTTGTTCCATTCAATACCAGCTTAGGGTGCTGAGTTTTATTTATGAGGGAGAACATTGTGCATGTTGATTTCTTCTCACTTATCTTCACTAGCCATGATTTTGACGAGTCCTCTAGCGTTAATAAGGTTTGCTGTATTCTGCTGTTAGCTGTACTAATGTATTCTTCAGGGGCATGCAACAGGACTGTTAAAACTCCTTTTTTGCAGCCCTCATGGTGGACCCCAGAAGTAGACCATGCTTGGAAAGCAAAGAGAGCTGCAGTGAAGCAGCTAAAGAAAGTGCGACAGACACCTCGAAGCTCACGAGAGGAAGTGGACACAGCGGAAAATGTCAAGAAAGACAAGGTGGAGGTGTTCAAGCGCTGTGCTGCAGAGGCCAAAAAGGCAAAATGGGAATGTTTCATGAAGGAGATTGAAGGTGATAAAATACTGCGAAAATTCTGGAAACTGCACAGGCAAATGCAGAGAAAAGATCGGCCGATGACAGTGCGAACAATCTATAGAGATGATGGTGTGCGCGTGACAACAGACAAAGAGAAAGGGGAGGCGTTTCTCCAGAGATTTTTAGAGCAGACCAATCATAATGATGCAGACACCAGGGATGCAGTTAGAGAGGAGCTATCTGGCACCATGAAGAACATGCATTATGAAGACATCATACGGGTTGAAGATGTTAAACATATTTTGAAAAAGGCAAAAGACACGGCACCAGGGCCCGATGGGGGTCAGGTATGGCCACTGTCACAGTCCTAGATCTCTAGGGGATTGAAACTCGGGCTCATACAGGCAACAAACTCCGTTCAGATACAATCGAGCATCATGTATTTACATTTATATTACAGTACGCTGGCGAAGTGAGTTTTCACAAGCCAGCATTTAACAAGTTGCGTATCACAGGAGTGTACAATGAACATGATTATCACAATAACTCTAGCAGCTATCTAACATATAATAATGTATGTATAAGACCCCTAAAACACTTGGGTCTGAAACTATCAAGTCCCCTTAAGGTAAGCCCTGTTGCTTCCTCGATGTCCAGTCCGTGTCTGTCCTTCCACACGTGTCGCAATCCGACACGGGTGGTAACTCTCTCTGAGTTTCTCGTGGACCCCGCAATCGGCGGGCCCCATCAGTGTCCACGTGGCTGTGGACCCACTGACCGTTCCTTCGAGAAGGCTCTAGATTATTCGAGCCTTCGAGTGACTCGGTTCTTTCCCTTTAGCTGGATTTATATCCCTTCGCCAGTGTCTCGTTCTTTTAGGTTGGTACCGCCCTTTAGGTGAGTCTGTGACAGGAGTCCCCCTCCCCCCTGCTTTGATGGGTTATTCTATGGTAATTAGTTCTGTACTAATTCTGTCACAGTATCACATAAAGTCGGTGTTTGTAGTTTGGTGGATAGTAACTTGGCAACTTACATATCTGCATCGCCAACTCATGTATTCTCCCATACACCACTTTAAGATGATTGCTGAAGAGGTCTCTCTCTTCTATGTTCTTAAACATGCTTATCTGACCGAAGTACCGTGACGTTTCCAAGTTGTTTTTACAACCGCGCCCTTCTCAAGTATCCATATGATACCAAGATATTAAAACCTCTGTGTGAGAGAGTTTTAACAAGACAAATGTCTTGGCTATTTAAGTACACCTGCAAATCTTCTCCTGTGTGTGTATTTCGATACATTTTTACTCCCGTATGTTGTATAATGCTGGATATGTAGTTATGCTGTTGTTTTATCACATCTGACTACGTGTTCCTGTTGGCTTGTTTGTGTATTGAATGATATGTTGCTGTTTCTAATAAAGTGACTGTATTTTAATTGTTAGTGTTCAGTTTTGAGTTTGTATAAAGTGTGTGCTCACTGTGTGGTTTCTCCAAGCGTCACGAGTTGGGATATCCTTTGTCATGAATTACCCCAATGTGTGTAATGCATGATCGGGGCATTCCAAGCAGTGGCGCTTAGATGTAATGTATTAAACATGTATCAACAATTTAGACAGGTAATACATTTTTACATGAAGACGCAGACAAATTAAAATAAATACGTTTTGCGTACAATTTGTCCGCTCAGTATATCGCTCTCTCATTTAATTCATTCACTCTGTCATTCATTCGTCTTTCATACAAAATAGTATTTTGTTAAAATATATAGATAAAGTTGAGGTAAGTGTTATTGCCCTTAGAAAAATGGATTAGGCGATATGTTCCCTTTAAGGTAACAAGTAATTTTTGTACGTGTAATCAAAAAATGGTTTATAATTTAAATAGAAAAAATTGTATAGGAAAAATATTTCACCTATGAGTGGAAATACTTGTAATATTATGGTAGAAAATCTACAAGTTATAGGTTGACATATTTTATATACATAATAATTAAATACAAGTGTAATACATATTACCTAATAGTAACTTAATTAACTAACTAACTAACTAACTCCAGCGACGATGTGTGTTGTCCTCCTGTTGTCCGTGTGTCGTGCCATCAATGTTAACAGTTAATATAGCTGTTCCTTGCATGTTGTAATCGACGTAGTTCTATTCCGGCTGTTTGCGAAGTTTCTTAGCAATAGCGAGTATGCAGTGTTCTTAATCTTTACAGATGACTGTCAGTTCACTGGTTGAAATCATTTCACAGATATTATATATATCGATCGGATTGTTTTTAACACCTTGGCAATTGGTAAAATAGGGTTCTCAAATTGTCATGTTCGTGGGTGTTATACGTCACGTATTCACTTGGGCGTTGTTACTTCTGAATGAAAGTTCTCTGGTAGGTGTAGAGGTACACTGTTCTATGCCACAGACTAAAATATCACAGCTTCTTATATGGCGAATAGTTAATGTGCCTAATGTTCGTCTGCTGGTGCATTAGTTTGCCGTGATAAAAAAGTCAGCAATAATGTTATCAGTGCCCTTGATATGGCGGATTTCGAAGTCGAAATCCTGGAGAAGAAGACACCATCTTTCCAAACGATGGTTCTTTGGAACACCTTGCTTAAGTACCAGCAGTGGCGAACTATCGGTTAAAACAACAAAATGCGAACCTAAGAGGAACTTAGATAATCGACGCATACAAAAAAGTAGACTTAGTGCCTCCAACTTAACTGTGGCGTAATGAATCTCTGCCTTTTTCAGCTTGCGGCTGACGTAGAGTATCGGATGTCTCGTGCCTTGATATTCTTGCATCAGGCACCCTCCAATTGCGATAGCACTCGCATCTGTGGTTAGAATAAAGGGTATATCTATGTTTGGTAATCTTAATACTGGTGGGTTAGAAAAAATTGATTTCAATTTGCACATTGCATCCTCTAAGCGGATACTCTTACAAAATTTTTCTGGATGATCTTTTGTCAACAGATTAGAAAAAACTGATGTGAGTTCTGCCCAGTTTGGTATAAACTTGGCATAATAGTTTATGAGACCTAATAGGCTTCTAACCTGTTTCTTTGTAGTTGGAACTTCTAGGTTGAGAATTTTTGATACTATTTTATCATCTGTCAATAGTTTGCCTTCGGAAATCCTATGACCTAGGAAGTCTATCTCTTTATAGCCTATTTCAACCTTGGAAGGTTTGATAGTAAGTCCAAAAAGCAAGATTTGGTTAAAGACTTGTTGGAGAGTAAGTAAGTGAGAAGTCATGTTTGAAGAATGGATGCATATATCATCAATATAAGATTGCACGTCCTTGATGCCGTGTAATAGAAGTCTAGTTAACCTGACAAATGTGGCGGGAGCGTTCTTGAGACCAAACGGAAGATATCTCCATTCGTACAGCCCAAGGGGTGTAGCGAATGCTGTTATATGCCTTGAAGAGGGTTCTAGTGGCACTTGCCAGTAACCTTTAGCTAAATCAAGCTTAGAAAATAAGGATGATTGAGACATATTCAAGAAGAGGTCTTCACAGCTGTTCATTGGCTCAGCATCTGTCGTGGTTATGGTATTTAATTTCCTATAATCTATGCACAAACGGATGGTTTTGTCCTTCTTTTTCACCAGGACTATTGGCGAAGAATATTGGGACACAGATTTCTGTATTATTCTATTTTTCTCTAAGTCCAAAATTTCTTTATCTAAATTTGCTCTATAATGTAAAGGAATCGAATATGGTCTACATTTGATCGGTGTCAGATCCGTCAACACAATTGAATGTGTTATTTTGTCAGTCCGTCCAGGTTTGTTTGAGAAGATAGTTCTATAGTCGTTCAGAAGAGAAAAATGTCTTGTCGCTGCTGTTGTGTCAAGGTGTCAGAGATTTGTATGTCATTCATAGTACTGTCGTCGTTCATAATTGGTACTGGAATTTCTGTATTGTCTGAGTCCGTCTGATTTATTACTGACGCTACTGTTTGTAAATTGTCTTCAATGTCATTGTCGTCGTCGTCGAGACTAATAGTTGTCAATGTGTCGTTAACTTGGTCGTATTTGTCGTTATCCCATATTGTCGGTACTGTAAATATGTTTTCGTCGTCTTCGTTGTCACAAGAATGAGTCGTTAACGATGCTTCGTTTGTCGGGGTGTCATTCAGTCGGGTACCTGCCGTTTCGTTTCTGTTGTCATTCTTGTCAGTCTGGTTATTGTCATCTGTTATCTGCGTCTGCTTGTTCGTGTCCCTGTCATTTCTAGAATAGTAAGGTTTTAACATATTTACATGGAATATTTTCAATTTTCCATTCAAAGAAATTTCGTAGTCAACTTCCGAAATTCTTCTCACAACTTTAAATGGTCCCTGCCAAGAGGTTGATAGTAAATCTCTCTTGTCAGATAGTAATAGTAAAATATCTTGATTTGGTTGTAATACAATAGTTTGTTCTTCTATAAACTCGGTGGTGGTAATACTAGGTGAGATGATTTGTAGTGCTTCCTGAAGTTGGTCAGTGTGGGTTTTGTGTGTCGTTTGTCTTGTTACTATATTAGTGTGTTGTGTGTGTTGTTGCACATTTACAGGCTCACTAATTTGTGGATCGATGGCGTCCTCAGTTCGAGGTGTTAATCTGATGGTATCTTTGAAAGATTCGACCGCCCCTGTATTCTGCACCTCTGTGAATTCATTTTGAATTACGTCATCGGTTGTCTCCCTTGTGCTTTTGGCAGTTTGAGACAAGCACGCGTGGTTTTTCACTTTGGAATAGTTGCTTGGTTTTTGGACACAGTTTTTCTGTTCCCATTCTCTGATTTCCTTTTCAGAGCAAGATCTTATGTTGGGAAGATTCCCAAGGATGATTTCGGCGACAGGATTTTCTAGTACTGCGCATAGCACTTGTCCTGATATAAAGGTGTCCGAATTTCGGCAAGTGCAAGGGGGTATCTTTCGATCGTGCCTGCGAATGTGCGACATCTTACGTATTTGTGTGTGTAGTCTTTGTCACTAACTAATGTTCTCTTAATTCCACAAAGAGTCGCTCCGGAATCTCGTATTAATGTACATTGTTTGTTATTTACAAAACCTGTTGCATAATTTAATTTGCCTGTTGGTGTTAAGGCTGCGTTGGCCATTTCGTTAGCAACTGGGATTGTGTGGCCACATAACAGAGTTGTATCCAACTGAAATTTTGCACAGGTATTACATTTGTTATCAGTGATGGTGTCAATGATTTGTACTGCATTGCCTAACTCACTCGAACTTTCATTCTGGATGTCGCATTCGTTCTGTTGTTCACCTTCTTCATCTGAGGTTGTGTCTATTAATGCGGCATTGGCCTGCTTCAACATCTTTCTACCATTACAAACTGAAGAAAAATGGCCATAGCTCGAGCAAAAAAAACATTTAACCGCTCTCTGATATGCGTTTCTTTTGTTCTTTTGTTTTTCCACTACCATTTGGAGATGATGTGGATAATTTGGTGATTTGTCGCACATCGCGTACTCTTCGTGTGTCAGATGACAATACTGACATTTGACTGGTTTTGTGAACTTAGATCGTTGTTTGAACTTATATTCATTTGGTTTTGAGTATTTGGTGTTTGTAACTGCTGCTGTTTCATTTTGACTTATGTTTAACTGGAAAATATCGCGGTTTGCTGTAAAATATGCGCTCCCCTTGGTTTCAATTTCTTGGATAGTTTTACAATCCATTTGTCTCAAAAATTTAGAAAAAGGTGTTGGAATTGTAGTAATAACTTTTATCAATTATAATTAACTCTTTCAGTTTATCATGGTTGTTATTTGTTTTTGCTGAGGATATCCATTTTGTACAAATATCCTGCACAGTAGACACGTAGTCAATGAAGGTTTGATTAGGTAGAGGGGCTAATTTTGAGAACTGAAGTTGATAGCCTGCTGTATCTAGTGAGAAATGTTGGAGTATTCTTTGCTTTAAATAATCATAATCTTTCCTCATATCTTGTGGAACTGTCTCTATTACTTTTAAGGGCTCTAATGCCAAATTTCTCATCAGAATAAATGACCAGTCGACTTTTGCGACTTTATGGTAAGTCATCAAACACTCGAAGTTCTCTAAGTATGCGCTTATAGAATCCCCTGAACAAAACGCTTTGACAAGGCCTTTATATTTGTTGTATTTTTGTTCATCTTCTTTACTTCTAATTTTGTTTGCTGACATTTCTAGGTTGGAGTCAATTTCCATTTGTTTTAGTTTTATATGTGTCTCTGCATTTAATTGGGCTTGTTTGGTCGCGGCCTCAAGCTCCATTTTCTTCTCTTCCATTTGCATCTGCATCTTTTTCTCTTCTGCTTGTATCTTTTTCTCTTCTGCCTCAATTTGCATCTGTATCTTTTTCTCTTCTCTTTCTGCTTGCATCTGTTTCTCTTCTCTTTCCGTTGCTCTTTCTTCTCGTGCAATATATTCTGAATGTGTCTTTTGTGCCCATTCTGAAAGTTTTTCTTCTTTATATCCTAGCCTAATACCTAATTCAATGCACTGTTCTAACGTTGACATCTTGTATTTTAGTTATTGTTTACTTTCTTGAAATTAAATCCCTTTGAAGTTAGTTTGGGTGTACAAAAGTTGGTTATCCCCCCTCAATGTTTACATTCAAATTTATATGAAAAGATTTACTTGGTTATAAGATTAGCATATACATACAAATCAATACATAGAAAAAATGTTACAATGGATGAGGGTGAGCATCGCTTAGGGATGTAATGAGCATGAAATGAAACTCATCTTATTTTCCCTGAACTCTCGACTGTAGACTTGTTTTCTCGCCACTGCTGGAGAACAGGTTACATACACGATATTTCGCGAAACAATCTGATGTTGGAATTTTAAAAAATTAGTAACTGTCACTGTAATTGTCACAGTCAAGTCAAATATCTTAACCATTATCATCATTTCAAATATTTTTGTAGAGGGACTGTAATCGCTCATTCACAGATAGCTGCAAAGTTTTTAACTTTGTCATGTATTAACGTTGATATATAATTTTTTTTTTACTTGGCAAAACCAAGAGCTGTTTGAAAAGTAAAGCTTGTGTATGCCAAAACCGGCGCTTGCCCCCAAATAGCCTGTCACAGTCCTAGATCTCTAGGGGATTGAAACTCGGGCTCATACAGGCAACAAACTCCGTTCAGATACAATCGAGCATCATGTATTTACATTTATATTACAGTACGCTGGCGAAGTGAGTTTTCACAAGCCAGCATTTAACAAGTTGCGTATCACAGGAGTGTACAATGAACATGATTATCACAATAACTCTAGCAGCTATCTAACATATAATAATGTATGTATAAGACCCCTAAAACACTTGGGTCTGAAACTATCAAGTCCCCTTAAGGTAAGCCCTGTTGCTTCCTCGATGTCCAGTCCGTGTCTGTCTTTTCCACACGTGTCGTGATCCGACACGGGTGGTAACTCTCTCTGAGTTTCTCGTGGACCCCGCAATCGGCGGGCCCCCTCAGTGTCCACGTGGCTGTGGACACACTGACCGTTCCTTCGAGAAGGCTCTAGATTATTCGAGCCTTCGAGTGACTCGGTTCTTTCCCTTTAGCTGGATTTATATCCCTTCGCCAGTGTCTCGTTCTTTTAGGTTGGTACCGCCTTTAGGTGGGGCTGTGACAGCCACATGAAGGGTTTTAGCGATGCAGACCTGGAGGAGATGACTGACTGCTTTAACCAGAGCATTAGGACAGCATCGGTACCGCAGGATTGGGTGCACAGATATCTCATCCCTCTCCCAAAACTATTCAAGGATCATTCAAAGCTTAGCGGCTTTAGAATCATCACCCTTCAAAATACATTTGGGAAGGTTCTAGAGAAGATAGTCGCTGTTAAGCTGCAAGAGTTTTTGGAAAGGGGGAAGCTTCTTCCAAGAGGCCTGGGGAGCTACAGGCCAGGAAAAGATACCTGGTCAAATGCAGCCACTTTTGCCTTTGACGTTTATGAGGGGTTCCAGAGCTGACAGGAAACGATGGCGGCAGCGCTTGATCTCGAGGATGCGTACAATAGAGTTCGATATGATATTTTGATGATCGCACTGATGGAGAAGGGGGTCAATCCCTGGTTGGTGAACTGGATAGCAACTGTCCTACACTTTCGTCGGGTTGCTCTCCGTCTGGGTGCATGGACCTCAGAGCCACATATTTTAACCCCGGGACTGCCACAGGGATCTGCAGTCTCACCGGTGCTCTTTAACATGTATGCGAGCAAGATTGCATACCTAGAAGCACCAGGGGTTGGAAGAATACTAACATTTGCAGATGATATTCTTGCATATAGGCAGGGGAGAGATAGAGAGCAAACATCCCAGGAGTTACAAGCGACAGTAGATAAAGTGATTGACTGGTGCACAGAAATGAGTGCTGTCATCCACCCGGAAAAGGCGGCTGTTTTGTGGTGCTCTCTGGACAACAGGATTGTGAGAGCTGATGTCCCAAGCCTCGCGATAGATGGTAGAAATTTCAGCAGAGAGAACAAACTGAAGTATCTGGGGATCACATTTGACAGGAGCCTATCCTTCAAGGACCATATGGAGACGGTTGTGACAAGATCTCAAAAGGGACTCAGTGCGCTTAAAACTATGGCTGCAATGGACACAGAGTAGAGAATGCTTTTCACACTATATCAGCACTTGATCCTCTCAGTAATTGATTATGGATTAGGACTGTTCACTGTCTCATAGAGTCAGCTGGTGAAGTTAGAGCGCATACAGAACGAAGCTATGCGGGTCATTCTGGGATGCACTAGAGACACCCCAGTAGTGTGTATGCGTTACATCCTTGGTCTGCCGACTGTTGCTGGTATGCTCAAGGTGATGCAGGCGAAGGCATACCTCAGAGTAGCTGCTGACACAGACCACCCACTGCATGAGGTGCTGGACGCAGTTAAGGGTCAGCGACTGATAAGAGGGAAATCATGGATGGCTCAGGCGGAGGATACGATCAGACAGGTGTGCCCCTTGGAGAACATTAGGCGAGGAGAGGAATGGGTCAGAGTGCCAGCGGAGCAGTCAGACTTGTGCAGAGTTATAATCACATTAAGCCGGGAGTGCAGGGAGTGGTCAGCAGGGGCCACGGAAGTGGAAATCCAGCAACTAATTCAGGACAATGCTCACTCGGTGATGTGATTATCTACACAGATGGTTCGATGTCAAGAGGTGAGAGAAGTGGCTGGGGGTTCATAGCCAAAGCTAATGGTCGACTTTTGGTGCAGGAGAGCCTGGCATATGATACCACAACATCCAGCTTAAGAATGGAGGTAGAGGCAGTCACTGCGGTTCTCCGCTGGATGGAGAATACGACACACACACACACACACACACACACACACACACACACACACACACACATCGTGATTGTAACTGACTCAGAAAGCATGCTGACGAGGGTGAGGACGGGCAGGCTTCGTGCGGAGTGGCTTGCTTCGCTTCGGAGGTCACGGGTGACAAGCATCGCCTGAATCTTTTCTCCGGGGCATGCCGGTGTGCTGGGAAATGAACAGACGTGGTTGCGGCCTTGTGGGAGCACGTGTACACCTCGAAGGAGTAAATGGATTACCATGGTCTGGCAAGAATGAGACAGCGAGGAGTGACGAGGGGATCTGGACGACGCTCAACGCTCAGAGGAAAGGCGAGACGGACCTATAATCAGATTGCTACTGGTATTATTGGTGTTGGAACTCTTCGCTGGCTGCTGAGGATGGGGACGGAACGCTTATGGGAATGCCCCGAATGCTGCGATGTCGATTTCTAAATCAATCAGTCAATCAATAAATGTATTCTTCAGACGTCCATATGGCTAGGTCATCTGCAAAGGAGGATGTGTTGTACTCTGGCTGGAAAATTTTTTGTGAAGTCATGTATATATGCTAGGAATAATGTTGGTGAAAAACCTCCTCCTTGGGGGACACCTTGCTCCAACAGCATCTGATTGCTGGTTTGTCTGTGTACTTTTGTCCTGGCAGTTCTGTTCTCAAGGTAGTGGCTGATCCGTGTGTACATTTTACCACAAACATTCATTTTTGCAGTTTTACTTTCAGTCCTTCCTTCCATACTTTATCAAATGCTTTTTCTAAATCTATCCAGACCGCTAGTGTGTGCTTTTTTTTCTTACAAGACATCCTCTATTTCCTGTGCTACATAGGTTATTAGATCTTCAGTGGATCTGTACTTTCTGAATCCTGCTTGGTGTGGCGTTAAGAGTTGGTTTTCTTCCAGATGCCTTGTTAGCTTGAAATTGATAATGCGTTCCATTAATTTTTCTAAACAGCTAAGTAAACTGACAGGTCGATAGCCATTTCGTTCTACCAGGTCTTTTCCTTTCTTTCGGACTGGTATTAGTATGGCTGCCTTCCATTCCTGTGAGACTATTCATCTCTTCCATCTGTAATTGATGACTGCTAGTAGCTTCTATTTTGCTTTAGTGCATAGTCCTATTAGCATTTCATTTGTGATTCCATCCTTTCCTTGCGATTTCTTCATTTTAGGGTATTCATTGCCTGTTCCATTTCTTCCATATTTAGATTTGCCATCATATATTCTGCTGCTGTCTCTGTATTACTATATGTTTGTTTATCTTTGATTGCTTTCTTCTACTCGGTTATAATATCAATGTGGTTTGCACTAGCATAGTGTTCCATTAGTGCATTTGCAGCCTTTTTTTCCTGTAAGCAAAGCATTTCCTTGTGTAATTTTTATTTGTTGTTTCTGGGTTCTTCATTGTTCATGGATTTCAACCAAACGGATATTAGACAACAAACGGAAATTATAGGCGTTGATATAATGATAAAGGACGTGAAAATAAAAATTCACAATCGGGATAGCCCATCAGATAAGAACCTTACACTTTCAAACATGAAAATAACTGACACAAACTGCATTATTGTCGGAGACTTTAATAGCCGTTCAGAAAGATGGGGATACCCAGATACTGACAACAGAGGAGATGAAGTGGAGGACTGAGAAATAGACTCAAATCTCCATCTACTCAACAAAGCGGACGCCACACCGAGCTTCTACTCTAGAAGATGGTTTATCACTTCTACTCCAGATTTAAACAGATAGACAGGTAAACTCCAGATAGACATGACTAATGAAGACACTTTTCTTTGAGTGTCTAGTTGGTCATGCATCGAAGTACACCTGTTCCGGCAGCGAGGCGCTGTCGCCATTTGGAGGTGACATGTTCGAATCCCGGTCGGTAACTATACCTTTCAAATTTTATGTTGTCCAGTGCGTCCTCTAGTCTCTACTTCTTTCTTCTCCTTCTGTGAGCGCCCAAAAATACAATGTGTGTTTATTTATACACTCCAGATTTAGCTTACTGCACAGGAGACATCCTCCACAAAATCGATTGCCATGTGCTTTACCAATTAGTGGGCAGTGACCACAGACCAATCAAGCTTGTAATGAATATGGAGTATGTTCCACAGGAGCAAAAGCCTTTGCCTCGTTGGAATTAAAAACGAGCTGATTGGGGCAGATTTGCAATAATAACTGACAAATATTGTGAAAACATAAATACGCGACATGGCAACATGAAACAAATGATGGATAGTCTAAACAACGCAATAATACAGGCGGCTACTGAATCCATTCCAAGAGGAGCAAAGAAATATTACAAACCATACTGGACTGAAGAACTATAAATTTTGGAGGACACAGTTGAAGATGCCAGGAGCAGAGAGAGAACAAACAACTGAAGCGAACATCTCTCTCAAAGCCATTTCAGCAAAATATAAAAGAACAGTAAATCAAACAACAAGAGATTGTTAGAGGGAAAAACCAGAAAACCTGAACTTTGACAGGGATGGAAACAAACTATGGAAACTAGTGAAAGTCATGAACAATGAAGGACCCGGAAACAAACAAATAACAATTAAACAAGGAAATGCCTTGCTTACAGAGAACAAGGCTACAAATACATTAATGGAACACTATGCTAGTGCAAACCACATTGATACTACAACAGAACAGAAGAAAGCAAACAAAGATAAACAGACACATAATGGTAATACAGAGACAGTAGTATAATATATGATGGCAAATCTAACAATGGAAGAAATGAAACAGGCAATGAATACCCTAAAAAAAGAAGAAACCGCCAGGAAAGGATGGAATCACAAATGAAATGCTAATAGAACTAGGCACTAAAGCAAAAAAACATAAACTACCATCAGTCCTAAATTACAGTTAGAAGAGAAGAATAGTCTCACAGGCATGGAAGGAAGCTATACTAATACAAGTCCCATAGAAAGGAAAAGACCTGGAAGAACCAAATGGCCGTCGACCTATCAGTCTACATAGCTGTGTGGGAAAATTAATGGAACGCATTATCAATGGTGGGCTAATATGCCATCTGAAAGAAAACCAACTCTTAACACCACACCAAGCAGGATTCAGAAAGTACAGATCCACTGAAAATCAAATAACCTAATAGCTCAGGAAATAGAGGATGCCTTCCAAGAGAAAAAGCACACACTAGCGGTCTGGATAGATTTAGAAAAAAGTATTTGATAAAGAATGGAAGGAAGGACTGAGAGTAAAACTGGAGAAATGCACGTTTGTGGGAAAATGTACAAATGGATCAGCCACTACCTTGAGAACAGAACTGCCAGGACAAAAGTACACGGACAAACCAGCAAAAAGATGCTGTTGGAGCATCACGGAAAATTTTCCAGCCAGACTACACACATCCTCCTTTGCAAATGACCTAGCCATATGGACATCTGAAGAATATATTAGTACAGCTAACAGTAGAATACAGCAAGCCTTATTGGCGCTAGTGGGCTGGTCAAAATTATGGCTAGTGAAGATAAGTGAGGAGAAAACAACGTGCGCAGTGTTTTCCCTCTCAAATAAAATCAGACCTAAGCTGGTATTGAATGGAAAAATATTGCGCCATGAAGAAGAAAAACAGTCGCTTAAAAGTCGACAGTGTCGACTTCATTGAACCGGGTTTGTATCTCATATGACTGTGACAAAACGCGTTTATCTGTCTTGGGTCGTCAAGATCCTGCACTATTTTGGCGCGTCATCGGGGACTTTCCCAGCTAAAAATAGACTGAGGGAAGCCGATGGATGACTTACTATCTAGAATCTTCTCGAAACACCGAAATTCGAGTAACCCGTGATGCTGGGTATCGCTCTAAGTTCTCGTGCAGAGAGATCTAGAAACTCTAGGCGGGGAATGACGGTTTCCCGAGAAAGTATCTTTTCTCAAGAAGCACTCGTTTCTAGTGCGCATTGAGTTGGCACGAAGCGGGAATGTGGCTAAATCAGTCATTCACTTACTTGTGTTCGACGAGAACAGACGCAGGCCTGAAGTGAGCCATTTTTGTGTTGCGTCTCACCTCAACCATGATTCGGCTGACTGTTAACGAAAGGAAGCTGAGAAGCCCTTGAACAGTTCGGAAGCTGACTGGAGATCTGGTCTTACCATTCAGGTAGATAATTGTTTAAATTATTTAACTTTGTACGTGTGTTCCACACGCCATTGTTCTAACCTCATTACCTATGCGGATGTCCTTGCATACTAATTAGCAAACCGATCGATAACGCAGGTGACGGCGAATCGTGGGGTTGTTTACCGTGTGCTCGCGAATCAGCTGTTAGGAACGCCGTAATGTGATGTGGGCGATTTGGGTTCCAAATATATGTACTATATATTGCCAATCGTTGCATATATTAGGTTGCTGTGTTAGAATAAAACATAGTTACTTGTGCCGGATGGAAACTTAGATTATGTCAGTCAGTTGCTGAAGCCAGAAGAACGGTTAGAAAACCAGGTAAGTTGGTAGGTGGAGATTCAGACAAAATTGTGCTTAGTTACTAAGTAAAGGAAGAACTTAGTTCTGTGCCATCAGGAAAGATGTAACTATTGTGTACTAACGTAATAGTGAATTCATTGTGTGGAACAGCGGATTTCTGTGGAAAGGTAAGTGGCTTTGGTGATATGTCTATATATATATATATATATATATATATATATATATATATATATATATATATATATATATATATATATATATATGCTGTGACATTGTGTATATATATTAGGTCATGGCATGCGATACTTCCTGGGGTAATTCCGAACGCCGAATAGCTCGACGCGTGATAACACTGCGTGCCGTCGCGATATAAATATGCGTTCTGAAATCTTGTCTGAGCTATCCTGTTTCTTTCATACTGGCGCTAGTGCGAGTGAATGCTAAGGTGCTGGAAGTATGGAAGGATGCAAGGAGGCGGTATGAGACTGGGGAAATATAGGATATGGGGGAAGTGAAAGCAAGTTATGAAAGTATAGGTTGGTAGGCCAAACCAACGATGAAGTTCAGTCCAGGACAAGGCTAAACCACTTGGGAGGAAAGAACTGGAACATTACCCTTGGAACATGTAGGGAACATGTATTCTCAAGAAGGCTTCTTGACTCTAAGACAGAGTCTGATAAGAAGAGTTTGCTATGGCGTGGGCAGGTTGTCCCACCAGCAAACAGGCTTGTGTACATAGTGGATGTGATCATGTCCTATTCCTATATCCCGAGGGATGGTATATTGATCAAGATTATGTTTCTTAATGAACATTGATGATGTTAGGAACGAGTCCAGGGACTCTTTACCTAGTTGTTTAGTTCGATTAAATTAGAACTATCATAACAGCCTTGTATCACTACTGACGTTAGCGACGACTGGTAGATGATTAGAGATAGGTGAGACCCACGATCAGACTCGTCATTCTGATTGCTTGCTCTGTTTGACGGGCTGTTCTGTGAGGCCAGCTGACATTTGCAAACCCATGCGTTACTACTCGCCATATAGAGTTAATGCTTTAGTTATATGCATAACTAAGTAGCATGACTGAGGGTTGAGTAGTTATTGGTAGGATGCATGTGGACTAATGTTTGGGCCAGTATACTCTCACCGGTCGCTCTTCCTTTTCAGGAGTTTGCCTGTTGAGGAACCAGTCAACTATAATTGTTGTTGGCAGGAAACCACTTCGTGTGATACAGCGAAGGGTTCAGTTCATTACTTATCACGCCAGACTCAACCACACCAGATACCCAATGTGCTGCACCATGAGTGAAGTTTGCTTCAAGAAATACCACCGCCCTGAAGGTGCACGTGTGGGAAGTGATGGTTTGTGATCGTTTTCAACTAATAGAAGATACTCTGTTTTGCCAGGAACATTTCAGCATGTTGAGTAATCATGCTCAACGAAAGGAAACACCGGTCCGTATATTATGACGGAGGTTCTGCCTAAACGCAGAAGTAACTGATCTTCAGACACTTGAATGGTTCTTTAGACAGCTCTAGGGGCAGGTCTTGAGAAGAACTACACCAGTTATTGACTTGTGGCAAGTGTAACCCGGTGGAAGGGACTATGGTATAGTCCAACCTGAATTGTTTCCGTGAAATAGATGTCTGATTCTATTAATGTACTGTCTCAGTATGAAGATATAAACTGTGTTCGAGAAGGACTCAGTAACATTTTCAGTAGCCATATCTGATTCTACAAGCAGTGTGACTGTAAGAGACCATTGAATTGGTCAGTGACATTTGTCCATCCATGTTCCTGTGATGTGATGAAGGGACCATTGAATTGGACATTGACCTTTTTTCCATCCATGTTTCTGTGATGTGATGAAGGGACCCTTGAATTTGTCAATGACAGATCCGGTCTGCAGTGGGACTGTGCTATGAGTGACAGACCATTCGATTGGTCAGTGACTATTTAATTTCATCGAAGTAATGAATACTTGGAGTCAAGTCCAGGAAGATTGTCTCCCAACCGGTATTGTTCGAGAACTGTATTAACAGTGACTCCGTGGGATTGATACAGATGCAGTTGGTCCAGTGAAGTGTGGTCCAGCAGTGACTCTATTGTTGTGGATCCACGCTCTGGAGACGGAGTGGTCTCCAAGGTTCTAGTCATCTCACTGGAAGGAAGCCGGGTGAGTGGCGGACCGACTGGACGGGACATCTGCATCCAATCTA
This sequence comes from Cepaea nemoralis, assembly GCA_014155875.1. NCBI lineage: Eukaryota > Metazoa > Mollusca > Gastropoda > Stylommatophora > Helicidae > Cepaea > Cepaea nemoralis. The sequence goes on along the minus strand of JACEFZ010024371.1, from coordinate 482,699 downwards.
CTTCTCAACTCGATGAAGACACCTACATCTCTGATTCTATCTCTACTCTATCTTCTATTTGTGTAAATAGATTATTCTATCAGGATGTTCATTTCAGTTCTATATTCTCAAGGGTAGAATAAACTTTATGTAAGTTGACTTGCTCTTTGTATAATGATTGAGTATGGTCTCGGACGATGCCTCAGTGTTCATTGTTCCACAGGTGTAGGTAGTTAGTGGGGGTCTAGAATCTGGAGGGGCTTGTAGACGTAATTAACTAAATTGGAGATCAACCACAGAGGAAAAATGTGTATCTGCTCGTCCAACCCCTGGGGCTAGAATACACGGGAGTGCCAGAGACACCTCCGGTGTGGTTCACTCTCACTACCCAAGGTGAACTCGTCACAATGATTCAGTCTCTTTCCGCAGCGCGGAAAGTGTCGCACAAAGCACGAACACCGTAGCTCCAGCGACGACCCCCTGGTGTCTCCGTGGCCCGGAATCGAATCCACACCTTTCTGATCCCGAGTCAGACATCTTGACCACTTCGCAACGGAAACTCCCGCGCGCCATGAAGAAAATCCAAACTATCTAGAAGTTACCTTCGATCGTCGCCTGACATGGAAGACACAGATTGAGAAAAATCAAACAAGAGTAAGGCAAAGAATGGCAATCATGAAAACGTTTGCTGGTACAACTAGATGAGAAAGTTATCAGGAAGTTATATACTGGACGGGTGAGGCCAGTACTGGAATATGGTATTGCAGCTTGGGCAACAGCAGCTAAGTCAAACCTTTAACCAAATAAGTCCAAAATCAAGGAATGCGGATCATAACTGGAAGCCTGACGACAACGCCTATTAACGAACTAGAAAAGATCACTTGTTTACAACCAATGCAGGATAGAAGAGATAGTAGAGCCCAGCAACAAGCAGAACAATTTAGAAGATTGACAGACCACGTCGTGTATAAAAGGTTTAAAGGTTTTGGAAAGGGAAGACTGAAGCGTAGCAACTTTGTAGAAACTGCAAACCGAAAGATTATGGCAGCTTCATTGGCACCTTGCCGTCTTGACAGACGATTGTTTGTTACATTGTGCTTCAAAAAGGCATAATAACTACTACCCATGGCTTTAGCGAATGTGACTGATAAGACCAATTTGCGCTGTAAATGTTCGTCCACAGTATATGCATGTGAACACATGGTCATTTCCTACATCATGCACCATCTTACGTTTCGCAAGCTCGGTGTGTGACTTATCTGCAATCATTTTCTCCTTTGTCTTTATTCCATTTCTAATATTTGCCCTCCATGCAACACGTTCAGCGGCGACTTGCTCCCAATGTGCACTATCAATGCCTGTATCAGTCATGTAATTTGCTATTTAACTCTGATCCTAGGTATGTAAAATGGTCTACTATCTCCAGTACGGCGTCATCAATAAAGATTGATGGTAACCCATGCGCATCTTGTGACATACTCTGTGTCTTCTTTTTGCTAATTGTTAAACCAAATTCAGAACAAGCATTGGAGAATGCATATAGTAGACGTTGTAATTCTTTCACAGAGTGCGTTGTAAAATTGCAGCATCATCTGCAAAAAGCAACTCCCTGATCAGTACCCTCCTAATTTTGGTCTTGGCCTTCAATCTCTGAGCATTGTAGAGTCCGCCATCTGAGCGTGGGTGAATGTAGATACCACCATCCTGATCACGAAAAGCATATATGAGTAGAAGAGAAAAGTATATTCCAAAGAGGGTGGGAGATAGTACACAACCTTGCTCAATTCCACTCTTGATATCAAACTCTTCTGAAGTTGCACCATCAAACTTGATTATACCCTTCATGCATGCGTGGAACGATTCCACAATGGACAGAAGAGTTGGTCGGCATCCAATCTTCTTTAGTGCATAGAACAGACCCTCACGACTGACCAAATCAAATGCCTTTGTGAGGTTCGATGAAGGCAATAAACAGTGGTTGATTCTGTTCACGGCATTTTTCTTGCATTTGTCGCAATAAGAATATCATATCATTGGTAGACCGGTTCTGTCGGAAGCCACACTGTGATTCGGGGTAGACTTGATCTCCCAGGACTTGAAGTCTGCGCAGAACAATTCTGGCAAATACTTTCCCAACAATATATAGAAGTGAGATACCTCTATAGTTGTTACAGTCTCTCCTAACGCCATTGTTCTTGTACAGTGTTATGATGCTTGAGTCTTTGAAATCTTGTAGGACTTGTCCTTCTCGCCAGAATAGCTCTATTAGCTGGTGGATCTCAAGAGTGAGTGTGTCTTGCCCACTCATGATAACCTCTATTGGAATCCCATCCTTAGCTGGAGCCTTGCCAGATTCAAGTTCATTTATGGCACACTTAACTTCTGTTATGGTGGGAAGTGTGTCCAAGAGTTCAAGAGCTGGCAGGGCCTCTATGGCGTTGAGGGCATCATCCGCTAGATTGGTCTCACTTGAGTAAAGCTACAAATAGTGCTCTACCCATCTATCCATCTGCTGTTTCTTATCAGTGATGATTTCTCCAGTCAAGGTTTTCAGTGGCGCATTTCTTTTGATCACTGAACCACAGGCTTTCTTTATCCCTCCATACATGCTTCTGATGTTTCCCTTATCACTTTCATTTTGAATGGACTCACATAACTTGATCCAATAGTCATTTGCACACTGCCTGGCAGCCTTTTGCACATCCTTCCTAGCTTGCTTCAGCTCACTGAGAGTGTTACGTGTTGTTCTTTTCTTGTTTCTTAAGAAAGCTATCTTCTTTTTATCAATCAAGGGCTGCAGTGTCTGGCTGTTTGCCCCAAGCCAGTCCTGCCTCTTATGATCCACAGTGCCATAAAACCCTATGGCTGTTTTATAAAGAGTTTCCTTAAGTTTACCCCACTTTTCAATTGCTGTAATATTTTCAGATGTATCAGTGAAAGCGTCTTAAGTTGCTGTTGGAACTCAAAGCACTTATCAGGACCATGGGTGTTAATAATATTAATTTTGGGGCTAGATTTGTGTTTAGCTGTGTAGATTCTCTTTTGTCTCAGTCTAACCCTTGCAACAACGAAAGAATGATCCTTATCAAAGTCAGCACTGTGGTAAATTCGAGTTAATGATGTTTCGTTCAAATGTTGTCTCCGTGTGATGATGAAGTCCAGCTGATGCCAATGGCCAGATCTTGGATGTGTCCATGTGACCTTTTGCAGCTCTTTTGTTTTGAAAAAGGAGTTTGTAATACATAGGTCATTTCTGGTGCAATGCTCAGCAACCTTTGCCCTTTTTCATTCATGCGACCTATGTTGTATTTTCCAAGGCAAACTGGCCATGAACTCGAGTCCTTGCCCACACAAGCATTGAAATCACCGAGCATATAAATGTAATCGGATTTTGGAACTGTCTTGATCACAGAGTCTAACTCCTCATAGTACGAATCCTTCACATCATCAGAGGAAGTGAGAATCGGTGCATATGCCGTGATAATGGTAGCAAAACCACAAGAGGTTGCCAAGCGCAAGTCTTTTATTACATCCAGCTGGAATTTCAATCATTCCCAGTTGCGAATTCTTTACTGCAAAGAACACACTATGTTGCCTTTTTTTCTGTCTGCTCTCTACCCTTCCAAAATAAGGTGTAATTGTTTTCCCTGAGTGAACCTTCCTCAGCGACTCGAGTCTCCTGCAGGCCAGCAATATCAATGTTAAGACGACTGAGTTCGCATCAATCACACCTGTTTTTCTCACATCGTCAATATTCGTCAGGTGAGTGGAAAATCCTTGACACACGGTTCTTACGTTCCAGGTTGCAAGCCGTGGCTTGAGGTTTCTATTTTTCTTTTTAGTAGTACCTGGTGCATTGGTTTTACAGCCTGTGATTCAGATTTGCCCTAGCCACAAGCATCCATTGAAGCAATAAGGCTGTGGTGGGTCAGCACCCAATTGGCCGGGGGCTACCCAGCTTGATGTAGCCGAGGGAAAAAGGAGACAAAAGGAAAAGACTGATGTTTCCCTTGCTACGGTGCTAAGAGGTAGATAGTAACTCTGACTTCGTTACGGCCCAAAGAAGAGAAGTAGTAAAAAGAGAGAACCTCACACCGCCCTCAACTGACAAAGAAAGATATAGTAATTAGATAAGAAGATAACGAGGTTCGATGACAGAGGCAAAATCTATTATTGATGTTCACACAGGAAACACCATGTTAGAGCCCAATCAGTGAATTAAGATGTTAGATTGTAGTAGAAATAATGGTTGTAAAAACTAAAAGAGACTAAACAAACAAATCAAGGACAAATAAACAAGCTCTTTATTTATTTCTTCTAACAGAACATGTTGGATAACACTGAATTTCAATAACAGATACAACAGACAACTGTATATATCAAACAACAACAGTGGGTAACCCCTAACCAATCAACAGAACTTAAGACAACAGGGTACACCAAGTACCACAACACAGGTGTTCCAAACAGTAGCTGGTTAGACTGACACAATAAAGAACTTTGACATAGACAACAGTAAGGCACTACAAAAACATAAGTTACATAACATAATTCCTAAGACGCGACATAAACAAAAGAGTTGTGACACAATTTACTACCCCACCATAAACCCAGGCCTGCTGACACTAACTAGTCAGCCGCTCGGTTTTTCAACAACATTAGTTGACCACAGATCAACTCAGGGGATTGTTCCCACATCTCAACAGAACAGCACTTTTGTTCCTATCAACAAGCCGAAACAGGGCACACTGCCAACATCTCTCATCAGCACGAACCGAGTTGGCTGATTGCTAACACAAAACTGGCTTCCGCTCTCTTTGTTTCGCTAAGTTCCGGCAGTTGCCAGAGACAAACTGCTTTAACAGACAAAACCAAGATGCGCCGGTTTGGCGCTATCACATTGAGGCGGGCGGTAGCTGATCAGTGACACCTGTAGGTGTCTCCCACCGTCAGATGCAACCCGTTGCGCCCCATGTCTACTTCAGTTAACAAGTACTTATAACCCGTAGCTGCTACCTCTCGCTTTGATTCCGAGGCCGGTTAAGACAAGGGATGGAGTTATTCCTCTCCATATCCCCGGGAAGGTTAATCCGGTCAACAAATGCCCGCAGAAGTCGGACGTGTCGGCCTAACGGCGCAAGAACGCAGCTCTGTTGTAAACAGGAACAACGCAATCATGTCCGAAAAAAACTCCGGATGAACGCAGAAGAAGAAGAAGATAACTCTCCACAGCACAACGCCTGGACTAAAATATAGATACCATGTGTTGCTCATGCAGCATGATCCCTCTCTCGGCCTGTCTAGTTCACTCCAGAGGAATTGTAACATCAATGCATCTGGAACAAGACAAGCTACAGAAGCTGCCGGATCAGCAAAGCAATAGTCTAACTGTCCGCCGGTCGGAGCTTCGATCCTAGACCAGCTGCCAACCAATTCTTAGGGCCTGGTCTGCCCTGTCATGACATTTTGTCTTTAGGTTGCATTTCCTCGTACTAGGATAAGGATTTACCCTTCCAACTGCGCTCTTCCCTCCGAAGACGTTGGCACAATGTGGGGTGTCGGGTTTGGTAAGCGCCGCCCAACATTCGGCGCTAACAGAAAGCAGGTAGTACCGTCTACTGTTATACGGTAGCTCAGTCATATCTGACTAAGACCTGACACACACAGATCGGGCATATCCTATATTTAACATATCAACAGTCAAACCCATTTACAATGTTCTCAAGTTCCCAGCTTGGAGACAGCAGCAACTGCCTGAGATTATAGAAAACATTCCTGGTATTGAGGAAAAGAACACTCAGATGAAACAGAAAGAAGCAAAATAGCGCTGAACTACATAAAATAACATTACCCAAGTAGCAATTGGACCAACGCATATACGGATGTATTAGCCAAAAATTCAATACTAAATGCAGGAGGGAAAATTCTCCTAACTTTAAAATAAATGGAGTGAAAAAAACACACAGTCAGTGGCAACTGGAAACTTTTCAGTAACTTCAAAGCAGAGGCAGAGGCTTTGAAAACTGCAGCAGAAATGCTCTTGACGGAGGAAAATAAAGAGAAGCAAACCGTTATCTTCACATATGCAAAGTCAACTGTCTCAATACTGAAGAGCAATTTAAAAAAAAAAACACACACAGAACTAGCTGACCTAAGAGCAGCACTCCATGGACTATGTCAGAAATCCAAAATAGTTGTAATACAGTGGATCCCATCACATTGCAGTATACCTGGAAATGAAGAGGCTGACAGACTGGCAAAATAGGGCGGACGACTACTTCAGCCTGACATAGATATTACCTATAATGAGGCAAATAGGTCTATAAAAAACACTTATAGAACCAAATGGGAATCATAGCATCCAGGTTGTCACATAAAATCTTGGAAGTCGATCGATGACAGAATGTCGCACCAAACGTCTACAAACAGCCGGCATTCTTTAATGTGTGGTTGATCGAGGGAAGACTATCGCGCCATACATCTGCAGGCGGCAGCCATCCTTTGATGTGGTAGACGGACTGTCTGGATGTAGGTCGGCAGGATCTTTTGTGGGGACAAGAATTCTCTAGATTACAGAACGGTAAGACTTTTTGAAGTACTGGGATGATTTCCCAGATGAAAGGGACAACCAGCCAGTTGTTGACATTAAGTCGGAAAAGGAGAGAGAAAATAGCTTCTAGACTGTCTAGTGTCTGGACAGTTTTGTGACGTCACTCAGACCCAGTATTAAAACCGGTGGGATAAACAACTTTGGGGAAGTCGACCAAATGTTGTGAAACAACTAAGACGTGTGTGTTATTCTGAGTTTGATTCTGGAGAGGGATTACAGTGTCTTCTGTCGATTTACATTGGCGGACAGTTACCTTCGTGTGATTTAGTAGTCCCAATTTTCAAACCGGAGTAAATATATGATTCCATTAGGTTTACCAAGAAGCTAGAAGAAAAGTCATGGCTCGAGTATTGAAGGCAGAGTTTACTAAGAGGCTTTTGCACTGGGCCCATAACCCAGAGGGTCTGCAGGAACCTGGCCTCTGCTGAGCAGGAAACGATGGTTATTTAAGTGTGTTTCCTGAGTGATAGTTTACATCACAGTAAAATCAAGACACTGACAATAACACCTGTACCAGGAACACTAGTAGATATAAATACAGGGAAAATTAACATTTTGAATTACAATTGGTGAATTCCTATCATTACCAATTACCAGTGTGTGTTACAATTGGGGAATTCCTATGAACAGTTGAATACTAACATTGAGTTTTCCAAAGTGACAGTAACAGTATTTTTAGGATTCTCTGATCACAGAACCTTTATGAACAGAGTAGTTACACTGTGTGTGTTAGATTGATGATCAATATTGGACTGTTTCCACTATTGATGACCAAGCATCCGGATTGTCCAAGAGCTATCGGAGGAAGTCGACACTTGGCCTGAGAGACACATCATTTGGGTCAGGTCTTCTGTCCATCATATATGGTGATGTTGTGTGGCCAGTACAGTGATGAAACAGACTTTGCTCCTGATCTATTCCGTCTGACTCTACATACACACTAGATTATGCGACAGACATTCTTCACATACACTTTGCACATACATGACACTTTTCTCTATTAAACTAATTTGTTGTTTTTGTTAGAGCCAGTGTTGTGTAGTGTGTTTTGGGAAAAGAATGAGAGGGGGCTTGGTTCAGTAGTAGAGAGAGAGAGAGAGAGAGAGAGAGAGAGAGAGAGAGAGAGAGAGAGAGAGAGAGCGCGAGCGAGCGATCCAGGGACTGACGGGGTGTTGTGAACAGAAAGCTGGGAGATCCTCAAGATATTGATATGGGGTTAAAAGAATGTCGGTGTTGATTCCCTTCACCCCAGGGACGACACATAGATATGATACGACATTACTGGGGGATAGGCACGGGATTGCCTGACACGGGATATCTTGTCACGGTATCGCCTGACACGGGATATCTCGACACGGGACGGTGATATCAAATTAATGAGGATCCAGCTAGGGTGAATGTGGATAGGAGTTAAGACACATATCTTGCCAGTTCACACTTCACACGTCTGCATAGGTCTTTGGTCCTAATTCTACTCTTGTCATTGAGAGATTGTTTTGTGTTGTGCTGTGTGGTGTTAAATATATAGATAAAATTTAACTAGTGAATATCTATATATTGTTTAGAGAAATTTACACTCAACCTGCTGACTCACCTCTCTGAAATATGGCCACTCCTAAATTATATTTGGCAGAACTAAGGGCAAGGGGGGAAGGAATGGGCTTGTCGGGTTCTGCACTAACAGATTACATACAGGAGGTGGAGAGAGATTTTCGTCAAGCAGAAAGGGAAGATCGGAAGGCCGAGATGGAATTAAGAAAGATGGAGTTAGAGACTAAGAGAATAGAAGCTGAGCAAGCCACTAAAAGGTTAGAACTGGAAGCTGAGCAAGCTGCTAAGAAACGAAGCTGAGCAAGCTGCTAAGAAACTTGAAGCTGAGCAAGCTGCGAAGAATCTTGAAGCGGAGCAAGCTGCTAAGAGATTGGAAGCTCAACAAGAAGCTCAGAAAAGGGAGCATGAATACCGAATGCGGGAACTCGAGCTTAAGAGACAATCTAGTGGGGAAACTGAGGGAGCAGTGCGAGGCTCCTCTCTTCCTGGCTCAACCCCAGTGGGTGGACATAGCTACCATGCTATGAAGTTTCCTTTGGCTGTCTACGAAGAAGACAAAGAGAAGATCGACCAGTACTTACAACGCTTCGAGGCCATGTCTGTTGCTATGGGTCTGGATCGTGACAAATGGTGTCTTAAGTTGTCCCAGGGATTACGCGGGACAGGTTACGAGGTCTATTTTCGCCTGCCGCCAGGACACGAGAACAATTACGATGAATTAAAAACGGTTCTGCTGAAACGTTTCGAAGTTACGTCACATACCTACCGGAAAAAATTTCGAGCAGCGAAACGAGAACCGGGAGAGTTGTTTGCCGCCTACAGTCTGCGTCTGAAATCCTATCTCCATAAGTGGATGGATTTGGCTGAGTTCGCGCATGACTATGAGAGTCTGGAAGAGCTCATGATAGTCGACCAGATGCGAAAGCAAATGTCGAAACCTCTCAGGACATTCTTGGGAGAACAAGGGGCGGAACGTATTGACATCGTGACGAAATTGGCAGAACGGTTCGTCGAGGTACATGGGGAGGCGGGAGAAAACCTTTCCACAAACACCAAAAGTCAGGAGAAACATGACCGGAAAAAACCAAAAGCACGGGAACTAAGAAAGTGGAACCATATGTTAAAATTTCAGAGAAGAGTTTGGAGAAGACGAAGGAGGGAAGCAAGAGCACTCCTAGCTCTTCACCAAAACGACCGTGGACGGAGAGGTGGTGTTCGATTTGTAAGTCGCCCTCTCACAATACGAGGGAATGCAAATCGAAGGCTAAGAGCCCTCACTTCGCGGCGTGTAAAGTGGCTCCAAAGGAGGTTGCCACTGAAAATGCTGAGGTCGACAAGGAAGCTCACAACCAGGAGAGCTCACCAAAGTCCGGCACGAGAAAATCTAGGACAGGGAAATGGTGTAAACACTGCAGGTCGAACACGCATAATGCTAAAGACTGCAGGGTTAAGTCAGGAGACTCTCATTTCGTCGTGTGCCCAGTAGAACCTAAGGTGGAGTCCACCGAACAGGTCGAGGCCGAGGAAGAGACTCCAGACCAGGATAAGCCACCTGTAGTGGAATTGATAGAGGTTAACGGCCGACAAGTTGAGTGTCTATACGACACTGGACTGGACGGGGAGGCCGTGATTTCTGCGGATCTGGTACACCCAGAACAATTCACAGGTGAGACCATGGAGATACAGCCTGCACAGAAGAGTGCTGTCGCCATGAAGTTGCCAATCGCCAAAGTGGAGATTCGGTCAAGATATGTCACCGGCACAATCAAGGCCGCTGTATTGACCGATCCCATTTTCCCCGTCATCCTCGGTTGCCGGTATGTCTTTCTGGGAATGCCCAGGGAGCCAATCCATATGGGAGCAATTCAGACTCGCTCTCAGACGAGAACTGATCAGGCAGAAGCAATTGTCACTAACCCACTGCCGGGGGAGTTGCGAACTGCCCAGAGTGAGGATGCAACCTTACGTCCTTGCTACAAGAAGCTGCAGAGAAGTGCTGATCCACCAAAACGGGGGCAGTACTACATGAAGAATGGGATACTCTACAAGAGAGCCGGAAGGGGAGACAACCTACACGGTCAGTTGGTGGTCCCGAAGGCCTACCGTTCCCAATTCTTCATATGGGGCATACCATCTCATTTAGTGGGCATATGGGTATTGCCGCCACCATGCAGCGAATTTCCTGCCATTACTATTGGCCGGGAATGACCGGTGATGTGCGTCGGTATGTGAAGTCATGCCCTGAGTGCCAGAGGGTGGCACCGAAACACTGGACAGCGCCGGTGGTCTTGGGTGAAATGCCCATCATGAACTCTCCTTTCGAGAGGGTAGCCATCGACATCGTGGGTCCACTTCCTAGGACTAGGAAGAGGAACATGTACATACTCACAATGGTGGATTGCTGTACAATGTGGGGTGAAGCCATACCATTGACCACAATTGACTCGAAACGAGTGGCTGACGCACTGATGGAGGCCTTTACCAGATTAGGCTTCCCTAATCAGATTCTGACGGACAATGGGTCCCAGTTTTGTGGGAAACTCATGGAGGAGGTATTTAGGGTGTTCCACTCTAACCATATACATACCAGCCCTTACCACCCTCAAGCCAATGGACAAGTAGAGCGTTTCAACGGCACGTTGATGACAATGCTCCGGAAACTGGCACAGGAAAAACCTGATAGGTGGGATGAATATATCCCAGCAGCACTTTTTGCCTATCGGGAAGTACCTCATGGCTCAACAGGACTACCACCCGCTACTTTGCTGTTTGGTCGTCCAATCAAAGGACCATTGGAAGCCATGTTGAGGAGTTGGACTGAGGAGGGGACGTCAGAAGAAGTGATCTCCTCTTATAAATACGTGGAGGAACTGAAAGAAAAACTTCACAAGGGATGGACTCTGGCAACTCAGAACTTGAGAAAGGCCAGAAAAAGACATGCGGCTTACTACAACCGTAGGTCTAAAGACAGATATCTTGAGGTGGGAGACAAAGTCTTGTTGCTACTCCCAACGGGAACCAACAAACTGGAGATAGGTTGGCAAGGACCATTTCCCGTGGAAAGGGTGGTCTCCAGAACCAACTATCAGATCCGGATCCGGGGAAAGTCGAAGATTTTCCATATTAATCTCCTGCGGAAGTACGAGGAGAGACCCGGAGACAAAGCAGCCCACCTCATGGCAATGGCAGTTGCAGTGGAGACTGAAACGGGAACCCACGAGGGCAGGGAATATCCACTGGTACACCAGGAAACCTATAGGGATGTGCAAGTGAACCCTGATCTGACTTCCCAGGAGAGGGAAAAGATTACCCAGGTTCTTGAGTCTCATAAGGAGATACTGACTGATAAACCAGGACGAACGATGTTGGTTGAATTCGAGATGCCTTGACCACCCAAGAGCCTGTTCGCCAAAAGGTTTACCCAGTGTATTCTCTAAAGAAAAGGCCCTGGAGGAGGAAATACAGAAACTGCTGAAGGATGACGTGATTGCGCCATCCACATCCCCATACAATGCGGGGGTGGTTTTGTTACGCAAACCAAGTGGAGAACACCGGTTGTGTATAGACTATCGACTTCTGAACAGTCATACTCAATTTCAGGTGGAACCTTTGCCGAATCCAACTCAGTTATTCGCTAGGCTCCATAAGGCTAGGTACTTCTCAAAAGTGGATCTGAGTCGGGGTTATTATCAGATCCCGGTCAAACCAGAGGTTCGACCCCTGCTAGCTTTCAGTACTCCCAGTGGACACTATGAATTCAAGGTCATGCCTCTTGGACTCAGCAATGCACCTAGTGTGTTTACTCACATGATGTGGGCCTTGCTAGATCCCTTTCAGGATCCGTCCATTATCTCGTTCATGGATGATATACTGATTGCTAGTGACAGCATGGATGACCATTTGCAATCCTTGGAGAGAGTTTTCAATAGGCTCAGGGAAGCAGGGCTTACCGCTCTCCCAACCAAGTGCATGATTGGTTACCAGACTCTGGAATTTCTAGGTCACACCATCACTCCAGGACAAATTGTCCCAGAGGAGAAGAACCTAGAAAAGATCAGACGTGCTCCAAGGCCAAAAACGAAGAAGGATGTGCGATCCTTTCTCTCGTTGTGTGGGTTTTACCAAAAATTCATCCCGCATTTCACTGAACTGGGAGCTCCATTAACGGAAACCTTGAAAAAGGGATCCCCGGATCAAATCGTATGGACACCCGAGTGCGAGAGTGCATACAGTCAGTTGAAGGAGGCCTTGGTCAGCAAACCTGTTTTACAGCTCCCCGACCTTTCCAAGCCATTTGTGTTGAGAACGGATGCGAGTGGGATTGGAATTGGGGCAGCCTTGTTACAGGAAGGGAAAGACGATGCTTCGGTTTTGAAACCAGTGGCATACGCAAGCAAGAAACTTCTCCCGTCTGAAAGGAATTATTCGACCGTCGAGAGGGAGTGTTTGTCTCTCGTATGGGCCGTGCAAAAATTCCAGTTCTATTTGTATGGAGTTCAGTTTCGGGTCCAGTCGGATCATCAACCCTTGATGTTCCTGGCCACTTCTGAGAAGCTCAACGCCCGTTTGATGCGGTGGTCGTTGCTGCTTCAGCCCTACCACTTCACAGTGGAGTATATACCTGGGAAGGAAAATGTTGGAGCTGATTTCCTGTCTAGACACCCAGCTCCTGAAGAAGAGGGATAGATCATCTAGATCGAACCTCCAATGAGAAAGAGTTGATGCGGACTACTCTCTTTATGTCACATAAAATCTTGGAGGTCGATCGATGACAGAATGTCGCACCAAACGTCTACAAACAGCCGGCATTCTTTAATGTGTGGTTGATCGAGGGAAGACTATCGCGCCATACATCTGCAGGCGGCAGCCATCCTTTGATGTGGTAGACGGACTGTCTGGATGTAGGTCGGCAGGATCTTTTGTTGTGGGGACAAGAATTCTCTAGATTACAGACCGGTAAGACTTTTTGAAGTACCGGGATGATTTCCCAGATGAAAGGGACAACCAGCCAGTTGTTGACATTAAGTCGGAAACGGAGAGAGAAAAATAGCTTCTAGACTGTCTAGTGTCTGGACAGTTTTGTGACGTCACTCAGACCCAGTATTAAAACCGGTGGGATAAACAACTTTGGGGAAGTCGACCAAATGTTGTGAAACAACTAAGACGTGTGTGTTATTATGAGTTTGATTCTGGAGAGGGATTACAGTGTCTTCTGTCGATTTACATTGGCGGACATGTTACCTTCGTGTGATTTAGTAGTCCCAATTTTCAAACCGGAATAAATATATGATTCCACTAGGTTTACCAAGAAGCTAGAAGAAAAGTCATGGCTCGAGTATTGAAGGCAGAGTTTACTAAGAGGCTTTTGCACTGGGCCCATAACCCAGAGGGTCTGCAGGAACCTGGCCTCTGCTGAGCAGGAAACGATGGTTATTTAAGTGTGTTTCCTGAGTGATAGTTTACATCACAGTAAAATCAAGACACTGACAATAACACCTGTACCAGGAACACTAGTAGATATAAATACCGGGAAAATTAACATTTTGAGTTACAATTGGTGAATTCCTATCATTACCAATTAACAAAGTGTGTTACAATTGGGGAATTCCTATGAACAGTTAAATACTAACATTGAGTTTTCCAAAGTGACAGTAACAGTATTTTTAGGATTCTCTGATCACAGAACTTTTATGAACAGAGTAGTTACACTGTGTGTGTTAGATTGATGATCAATATTGGACTGTTTCCACTATTGATGACCAAGCATCCGGATGGTCCAAGAGCTATCGGAGGAAGTCGACACTTGGCCTGAGAGACACATCATTTGGGTGAGGTCTTCTGTCCATCATATATGGTGCTGTTGTGTGGCCAGTACAGTGATGAAACAGACTTTGCTCCTGAGCTATTCGGTCTGACTCTACATACACACTAGATTATACGACAGACATTCTACACATACACTTTGCACATACATGACACTTTTCTCTATTAAACTAATTTGTTGTTTTTGTTAGAGCCAGTGTTGTGTAGTGTGTTTTGGGAAAAGAATGAGAGGGGGCTTGGTTCAGTAGTAAGAGAGAGAGAGAGAGAGAGAGAGAGAGAGAGAGAGAGAGAGAGAGAGAGAGAGAGAGAGAGAGAGAGATCCAGGGACTGACGGGGTGTTGTGGACAGAAAGCTGGGAGATCCTCAAGATATTGATATGGGGTTAAAAGAATGTCGGTGTTGATTCCCCTCACCCCAGGGACGACACATAGATATAATTCGACACAGGCCCGCAAAAAGATGATGCATATTACAAACTCGACCAAAAGCAAGTAGCAAGCTTCAGACTCCGCACAGGATATAGGCTGAAATACCACTTTTTCAATAAACTAAAGATAAGAGATACCGACGAATATAATTGAGGAACTGGTAAAATGACAGCTAAACATTTGCTGCAGGAGTGCCCAATATATGCAGAACAGAGAGAGATATTTTGTTCCACACCTGCTTCATTTGAGGACAAGTTCTATGGGGATATTAACAAGCTCAGCGTGACTGCAGCTTACTTTAACTATATGCAGGTTGGCATCTAAAGATGCATGAAGAAGTACCTAGACTGCCACACTCCATACCACAGGTATGTCGGTACCAAAAGCGTCCCAGTGTGTCAACACCAGCATCTTTCAGCTGTATGTTGATTTCTTGGCAAGATTACGCTCAGTAGTTTCCCATTGCTTTCTGAGCGGCCGGCTCTCATACCCCGTAAGTTACCGATGCGATTCGAACCACTGCTGATTCTAACCGTCATCACGTTACCGACGAGAGTATACGAGATTATGGAGAAAAGTCATAACCTCTAAGCCACGAAGCCGGCATTGCTTGGATAGCAAATCCATTACGTGGAAAGTCCGAATCGAAAGCTCACTGTGTGGATGTCATCTGCAGACTGCATTCTTCTGGTTTCCGGAAGAACAGCCTATGGTGAACGGAAGGCCCAATATACGGAAGTGAGGCTAAGCAGTCATGTGCAGGACGTGACGATTCCTTGGGTGAGCCCAGTACCAGAGCGCTGTGTGTTGGCTCTGCAATTATGGAAGCCTCCTTGGATGGCGGCGAATTCCCATGGTCTGCCCCTGCCTTCCCTTGAGGTCTGACCAGGATGTCTTCGGCTGTTCTGGATGGACCAGCTGGCATGGGGGATAACATCACAACAGTGAGAGTCAAATGTCCTACGAAACCCCCGGGAAGGTTAACCCGGTCAAAAAATTCCCGCAGAAGTCGGATGTATCGGCCTAACGGAGCAAGAACGCAGCTCTGCTGTAAACAGGCACAATGCAATCACGTCCGGAAAAAAAAAACTCTCCGAATGAACGCAGAGGAAGAAGAAGAAGATACTCAGTCTGAGATTGCCCAACATCCTTTACCTGTCTTAGCACTCATTTGATCAGAAACATTATTATAGAACAGTTAAAAGAACACCCCATGTGCCGTGGTTTGGGTTAGACATCTGAAAACATATTTATTGAATTCGTATTGGTATGGGCTGGCCCAGGGGTTAACGTATTTCTCCGTAATCCCGTATATTCTCGTGAGTAACGTAACTTGCGCGAGAATCGGTAGTGGTTCTCGCCGCGTCGGTAACTTACGGGGTATGTGAGCCGGTCGCTCAGAAGACAATGGCAAACTACTGAGCGTAATCTTGCCTAGTACATCAACAGTAGCTGAAAAATGTTGATGTTGAATGCAACGATTTGTAAGGGATATGCAACAACAACAAAATTACATTGGTATGGGCGGCGAAATATCTGTGCCTTGCATGCGGCTAAGAGCCCAGAACCGGCACGGGCTTTAAGTTTATATTTTGACAATAAAAATTATAAAATGCCCGAACATCGTCACTGATGATCTTGCATTTAGCACAGTCACGACCGGTTAGCCCATGGCATGGCGCTTAACTGCATGCTATTTATTTTATAATTAACTATGTCCCGCTGACGCCAGATTCAGCTAGACGTCTTGTTAAAGCTGAAGAGAAACTCGCCGATAGGTTTCGTATGAAGTAATAAATAATAACTTATTTTATCAGATATGACATCAATTTACATTTCTCCAATAATTCAACATCACATTTCCATTCAGCAACAATGAGCAACTGTATTTTGTTTAGGTAACTGTACACAAAGTTAAGAGGAAAACTGAATGTTTACTCACGTGATTTTCAGAGCCGGTGACGTTGAAGACACTGCGCGCAAATCTTTGTGCTTGAGATGTTTATGTAATAATCAAAATTCAAAAAAGACAAAAAAAACCAAGATACATTTACACTTGATTACGCCTGCGTGTTGTGTGGATGTTATGATCCATTAAAACATGTAAACAAGTACCATAATCCACTTAATGTAGGCAGTTTAATACTAGATACCTAACGTTGTATGAGTAAACACAGGTAGGACTGCATTCACCATATATTGATTGTGTTTTACAGTACTGCAGCTGGCCATCAAATCTGATACACCACGACGTTAATATTTAATCAAATCAGCCAATCAATAAGCGTGGAATATTTTTCCATTGTTATATTGTACCACGTTGTAACTCCAAATGATTAGTCAGAACTGATCTGTCAAATGATAAACTGCTGTTCACGAACTGTTATGACAGCAGCGGACAGCGTTTCTAGCATCATCATCATCATACGAGTCTGTCTCGTGGCATCCCATCTAGTGTCGGTTATGTGCTCATAGACGTGTGCGCGGCACAGAAATGTGGCCGCCCATACCAAGGCAAAATGAGTACAGTAAACACGTTATTGGATTCCTAACCTAAACCACCGCGCAAATGCAACGGTTCTATAATAATATTGCGTGATATACATCGTGTACACATATTTTTGTTTTTGTTTCATTCATTCATTGGCACCTTGCCGTCTTCACAGACGATAGTTTGTTACATTGTGCTTCAAACTGGCATATAACTACAACCCATAACGGTAGCGAATGTGACTGATCAGACCAATTCGAGCTGTAAATGTTCGTCCACAATGGATGCACGTGAACACATGGTCATTTTCACCATCACGCACCATCTTACGTCTAACGCGCTCAGTGTGTGACCTATCTGCAGTCATTTTCTAATTTGTCTTTATTTCATTTCTGATATGCCCTCCATGCGATACGTTCGGCGGCGACTTGCTCCCAGTGCGCATTATCATGTCCCCCTTACACACATCTTTGAATCGTAGTAGAGGCCAACCCCGAGATCTCTTACCCATCTGTAATTCACTAAAAAATTCTACCATCATCCATCCTCCTAACGTATCCTATCCATTTAGTCTACGAAGACTGAGCATGGAACAAACTGTCACACAACCTGATCTTTCCAATACTTCAGTATTTGTGATTTTCTCTTGCCACTTAATACCAAGTATTCTTCGCAGACACCACATATGAAAGCTGTTTAAATGTTTCTCTTGTTGTGAGTAAGTTGTCCAGGCTTCACTGCCATAAAGGAGAGTACTAAAGACACAGGTTTGATAGACAATTACTTTTGTTTTGGCAGTAAGCTTCCTATTCTCCCAGAATCTTTTTGTTAACCTGTTAATTGTTGTTGCTGCCTTACCAATCCTGATGTTGATTTCCTGATCTAGGGATAATTTGCTATTTATCTCTGATCCTAAATGTGTAAAATTGGTCCAGGGATGGAGTTATACCTCTCCATAGCGCAAAACCTGGGCTGAAATGTCGGCCTGCCTAGTTTATTTTTTGTTTATATTGAAAATAAAACTGTGCAAAAGCATCACATATGGATATTGTAACTTTACAAACCATGTGTATGTATCCTTAGAGTTGAAAGTTCACTCTTTTGCTTCCTTGTTTGCCAATTCTTCAATGACATATAAACTTTCACACCTCTCTTGAATCATTGATGTTCGTACATATGCCTTTATAAGTTTAAGTTTAGAAAAACTCCTTTCACCTGGTGCTACAATAACTGGTAATGTCAGAAGAGCTCTCAAAGTTATAAACAGTTTAGCGAAAGATAACATTAAGTTATTTATTTATTATTTTTTTGGGGGTTATATATTTTACGTCCTTTAATGCAATTCGCTGCCAAAACACTATTGTTTATCTGCTCGCTGAAGAGCTAGAGACCATCATTGTCCATATAACCAGTGCTTTCTTTTTTAATTAGAAGGAAAACAGCTATATCAAAAGAAGATTTTAAAATTTCGTTTACAATCATTTCTCAAAATTCAGAAAGAAGTTGTGATATTCTTGGAGATTTTCAAACAGTTCCTGAATGGAATTTAAGGCTCTGTCAACAGTGAAATTGTATTGTATATGTGTGATAGGTTAATCAAGCATTTCAAAATCAGATGGATCAGATACTTCTCACAACAGGTAATTCTGCCTGTACATCTACCTCTGCAGCTAAAACTTCTACGACCCTGGTGCATTCACCAAATGCGTCATCAGATCTTGTAATTAGAAATGTAGAACGCCGGTATTATCACGGTCTGACGCCATCTCTTGCTATCTCTCCCTCCTCTCAGACCCACACGATACTGTTGAGACAGTTTTCTTCGATGTTCAGGTCTAAGAATATTTTTTTTCTTTTTCTTGGTCGACTATATTATAAGAATTTTTATTAAACATTTCAGCTCAAAAGCTCAAACTTTCTTCTTTAGTAATTGCGAAATAGTCCATGACTGACACGCATATGTTGGCGCGGGGAAGCTGCGTGTTGGCAACAACTCTACGTTAACCTGCTTGCCGGTGTCGTGCCGTAGGATCTGAATGTTGTTTCATCTCTGCAGTCTACGGCCAGCCTGCGTCTGACTTCTTGTTCACAGTCGCTGTTTGCTGCTGCTGATGATGGAATCGTGATATTTAAAGTATAGGACATTGTCCATATCTTCACTGTCTATTGTCATCTTCGGCTAGTATTATAGTTTTTGCCGTAAACATTATGTTTGTTTTGCTTAGGCTAAAAAAATGATTCGATTTTCATTGTGTCTTTTGACAGACAGGATACACTCTTCTAATCCTTTATCACTGTTTGAGAGATAGATTGTATCATCTGCATATCTCTATTCTGGAATTGTATTTCCACCAATAGCGAATAATAAGAACACAAGAAGGTATATCAGATATGATCACAGTCAATACGGGAGTGAGACAGGGATGTGTGCTCTCTCCCCTGCTATTTAATACCTATATGGACAGAATATCCAAAGAAGCAAGTCTTGACAGAACAGATTCAGAACATTTAGAACTTTTTACTCCAGATGAAACAACTGACCCAAAGGAAATAAATGAACTTCTATTTGCAGACGATCAGTGCCTGTTTTACAACGATGAGGGCAGACTACAAAATCATATTAGCAGCAGATACAATATGAGTATAATCACGGCCAAAACCGAAGTAATGCACGTTAGCAGATCGCCGGGCCCACTAAGTATACAGATAAATAGCACAACTCTGAAACAAGTTAAAGAATTCAAATATCTTGGAAGTAGGATCACAGAAGATGGCAGATTGGACAGAGAAATCGAAATCAAATGTCAAAAAGCTAGTGCACTTACATATCAACTATCACCCTTACTGAAACATCCAAATATACCCATGTCAGCAAAACAACAGATAATAAACAGCATATTCACCCCAACCCTATGCTACCAATCTCAAACTTGGACTTTATCCAAATCACACTTTAGCAAAATCAACACCTGCGAGATGTGATGCCAACTTAACAATCCGAGACCGAGTAAGAAATGTTGTTATCAGACAGACAGTGGGATCAACACCTTGCGCCACATTTATTGAAAGACAGAAGATCAAGTGGTTTGCCATGTCGTTAGAATGCAGCATCAGCAACTACCATCACTGGCCTTACATCAAAGATCATCTGCGACGAGACCACGAGGACGTCCAGGAAGAAAATGGATTGACGACATTAAAGACATTGTACAATCACACGGAATGACACTAACAAGTACCGCCCACCGAGCGCTGGAGCGCAAATTATTCCTCCCCACGTCGCTTGACTGCAGAAGTGGAAGATGATGATGATGATGTTGATGATGATGATGATGATGATGATGAGCAATGTATCAAAATTATCTCTGGTCTCGTTTCTCGTTGCATTTTCTGCACATATGCTGAGGAGGTATGCAGTCCTGTCTTACTACCATTTCCACCTCGAACTATTTTTTTTTTTTTTAATGTTTCACCTGCTACTCAGAATGTTGATTGTTGATCGTGATATCCATCCATCATGTGCCATGCCGGTAAGCGTGGGCGGTCATGTTCTGCCATCTCACTCGATCACCAGAGTCGTGGATCAGCTCCGTGTTTCTGTCTCGACCATGCCACAAGGCCAAGCCATCCTGGTACTTGCTTCTAGGTCTTCCCCTTGGTCTGTTCCCCTCGATCTTACCAGTTGTCACCAAATTCTCCAATCCATTTCTTCTCATAACATGCCCAAAAAATTTTGACTGTCTACGTCTAATTTCTCTAATCAATTTACGATCTTCATTTGTTTCTTGAAGGACTTGTTCATTGGTCTTTCTGGCTGTCCATGGTATTCTTTGCATTTTCTTCAGAAACCACATCTCTACAGCCATCAGATGTTTTTCAGCCTGACTGCTCATTGTCCACGCTTCACATCCATACAAAAGTATAGGTTCAATGTAGCATCTCAACACTCTTTTTCTCGTTTCAATTGACATCTTTCTATTGGTCAATATGTTTTTCATCTTGATATAATGATTTATAAAGTGGATCAAATGTGTTGTAAACTGAATATCACTCACGATGTTCCATAATTTATGACGCTGAACATAGTCAAAGGCCTTGTTGAAGTCTACGAAGCGAGATTAAAGAGTTACATTGTACGAGTACTCTCTATACTTCTCAAAGATGGTTCTCGTGTTGTTTAAGATATGGCCTCTGATTACTTTTCCCTGTCTGAAACCTGTCTGTACTTCCTGTAGTTCGTATTCTAATTTACTATAGGTCCTCTTCGTGGTGATTCGCAGGCTGATTTTGCTAGCATAAGTTGTTAGTACGATTGTTCGATAATTGGTGCATAGTTTTACATGTCCTATATTTGGTAGAGGGGTGCAGATTATTTTCTTCCAAGCGTTGGGCAAATACTTATAGCAATTCCTCTATTATTTGTGTGCGCTTGCATGTATATTATATTGTCTCTTTGTCCTGTCTTCGAAAATTTCTTCACAGTACTCCTTCCATCTTTCTAGTATATCTTTGCTTTCTGTTACAGTGTTACCATTGTATTATTTATGGCATGCAATGATGGTCTGAATCCACCTGTTAATGTCCCGAATCTCTATAATTTCCTTGCCGATGGAGATGCCCTGTTCTATTACAAGAACTCATGACGAACTGCTTCTTGTCTTCCCTGGATAGCACCTTTGTTGTTCTCGTGTAGTTTTTGTAGGTGCGGCTATTTGGCTCTATGACTGTTTTCTTCAATTTCCTCCATTCTTCTATTAACCTGAATGTTTCCTCTGTGATGAATTTTTGCTTCTTTTCCTTAGTCATGCTTTGTGTTGATGAGATAAGAATGCCTCTTTCTTGTGTGGCTAGCTAGTCCGATGCCATGTCTTCTTGTACTGCCGCCAGCAGCTCAAATTTGTTTTTTTTGTTTTTTAAATATCAGTGTTATATTTATGCGGCATATCATTGACGTCAAACTGTATCAGTCATGCTCCTTTCATCACTGTCTCCAGTTTTATCTTGACATCTGCCACAAGTAGTCTGTGGTCTGTGTCGCAGTCTGCTCCCTTCGGTGTATTTGCTAATGGTGGTACACATGTGCCAGCTTCCTGGTCTAGAGGTTAGCGACTTTTCTCCGTAATCTCGTATACTCTCGTAGGTAATGTGACGACGGTGAGAATTAGCAGTGATTCGAATCGCGTCGGTAACTTACGGGGTATGTGAGACGGCCGCTCAGAAAGCAATGGCAAACTACTGAGCGTAATCTTGCCAAGAAATCAACAATCAGCTGAAAGATGCTGATGTTGACAGCGATGTCCTGTAAAGGATATGCACAAAAACTATATAACTAGTAAACATGTCCTTCATCTTTGTTGTGTTCAGATGTAATCAGTCACGTGTCTACAGTTCCCTTCGGGTGAGGTCCAAATGTACATCCTTTTTGGATGTTGTTTACATCAGGTGTTTGTTTTTGAAAAGTTGTTTTCAAGGCAACATTCGAGTAGCTTTTCACATCTCTGATGTCTTACAGATCCAAACTGTGAGGTGAGTATGAAGATTTTTCTCTATTAACATTTTTTCAACATTTTCTTCAACTAACATTCTTTTCAATTAACATTTTTTTCAATTCTCATTTTCTCTTCATTGCTTCCATTTTTCCATGCTTTTGTTCTTCTCGTCCTGTCATCACCTTCTAATGTAGTCACAGGAGTTCTCCTTGACTGTATGTTGTGTTTGTGAATGTGTTTGTTTGCTGATGAAGGCTAATCGCCGCAACGTTCTGTATGTGTCTTAACTCTGTTATGTAAAGAAGCACACACCAGGAACGGTCAGTCTGTGGGCGATATCCACTAGGTAAGCTTTCACTTTGGACTACGGGCCACGCAATGGATTCGCTAGCCGTGCGTTCCATTTCGTGTTATTGAGACGTTTTTCCACCTTTGTCTACACTCTACGAGGTAGATACAGACAGTTTTTGTAACCATTTTGACTGGGGCTCTTCTATTTTTTTTTTCACTCGCTCACGAGGTAGGCTACATGTGCTGCCGGCTCAGCACCTTACCTCCATGCAGCAGAGAGCGAGAAACGGCCAGGCCCTCTCATCCGGGGATCCCTCATATCCCCCAGCTGAGAGCCTTCGGACAAGTATCTGGACTGGGCATGTAGCGTGCTCAGAATCTCACCTCCATTTTTCGGTAGGTGGGTATCGACCAGACTCACACATCCGAGGGTTTATGGCTTAGAGGCGTTCAGCCACAACCCTCGACAGAGAGCCTTATAGTATGTGTTCGGACCAAGAACGTCTGCCTTCGTGCGCCTGATTTAAACTTTTGACTGCTATCCTCAGTCTACCTGCAGAGCAGCAGGTTGTGTCTCGCGTAGTCTGGCCCCTATCCGATAAGCTGTCCGATATGTAGTATTCATCCGTCACGGCACATGGGGTCAGTGGGACACGCAAGATCCCCCACCACGGCAAGGTGGAGACACATCGGGGGAGTTATAAAGTTCGATGTTGCTGTCACCTAATGACACCTGTAGAAAACACCAACTACATTTACCCGCCATCCCACAGAACTGTGTGGTTTGCTTATTGACTCGCCCTCGTATTATCACAATTTTTTTTTATTTTTTTTTTTTTTTTTTTTTTGGGGGGGAGGGAGGGGGGGGGGGGGGGGGGGGAGGGGGGGTAACTTTTCTAATATCTCTTATAAAATCTTCTTCTTCTTCTTCTTCTTCTTCTTCTTCTTCTTCTTCTTCTTCTTCTTCTTCTTCTTCTTCCTCTTCTTCTTCTACTTCTGCATTCGTCATGAATGTTGTTTTAGACGTAATTGCGTTGTGCCTGTTGCTCTGTGACAACAGTGACGTTATGCAGTGTGCGATATTTGCACCTTTCTGCCGACACATCCGACTTCTTCGGGCATTTGTTGACCGGGTTACCTTCCCGGGTGTAAAATGTTCGAATTGCATCCTCTTATGCTTCAGCTGTTGGCGCCTGTTAGTTAGTTGCATATCATTTACAGGACGTCGCAGTCTATCCCAGCATTTGTTTGGCTGCTTATGATTTCTTTGCAAGTTTACGGTCAGTAGCTTGCCATTGCTTTCTAAACGACCGGCGCTTATGCCATTGTATGAAAACCAACGAAAGGCGGTCTGCTTCCAAATCTCCCGCAGCTGTGTTTCGAACGCGATATGCAGGATTATGAATTGCATTTGTAACACCTTGGCCACAGCGCCGGCATGTTAGCGCATAGACTTGTATAATTGTGATGTTGCTTGTCTGTGTTTGTATTCTGATAGTCAGAGGTCGATCGCTAACTGGACTGTATAGACTTGTATAATTATGATGTTGCTTGTCTGTGTTTGTATTCTGATAGTCAGAGGTCGATCGCTAACTGGACTGTATAGACTTGTATAATTGTGATGAGCTTGTCTGTGTTTGTCTTCTGATAGTCAGAGGTCGATCGCTAACTGGACTGTATAGACTTGTATAATTGTGATGTTGCTTGTCTGTGTTTGTATTCTGATAGTCAGAGGTCGATCGCTAACTGGACTGTATAGACTTGTATAATTGTGATGTTGCTTGTCTGTGTTTGTATTCTGATAGTCAGAGGTCGATCGCTAACTGGACTGTATAGACTTGTATAATTGTGATGAGCTTGTCTGTGTTTGTCTTCTGATAGTCAGAGGTCGATCGCTAACTGGACTGTATAGACTTGTATAATTGTGATGAGCTTGTCTGTGTTTGTATTCTGATAGTCAGAGGTCGATCGCTAACTGGACTGTATAGACTTGTATAATTGTGATGAGCTTGTCTGTGTTTGTATTCTGATAGTCAGAGGTCGATCGCTAACTGGACTGTATAGACTTGTATAATTGTGATGTTGCTTGTCTGTGTTTGTATTCTGATAGTCAGAGGTCGATTGCTAACTGGACTGTATAGACTTGTATAATTGTGATGCTGCTTGTCTGTGTTTGTATTCTGATAGAGGTCGATCGCTAACTGGACTGTATAGACTTGTATAATTGTGATGCTGCTTGTCTGTGTTTGTATTCTGATAGAGGTCGATCGCTAACTGGACTGTATAGACTTGTATAATTGTGATGTTGCTTGTCTGAGTTAGTATTCTGATAGTCAGAGGTCGATCGCTAACTGGACTGTATAGACTTGTATAATTGTGATGTTGCTTGTCTGTATTTGTATTCTGATAGTCAGAGGTCGATCGCTAACTTGACTGTATAGACTTGTATAATTGTGATGTTGCTTGCCTGTGTTTGTATTCTGATAGTCAGAGGTCGATCGCTAACTGGACTGTATAGACTTGTATAATTTTGATGTTCCTTGTCTTTGTTTGTATTCTGATAGTCAGAGGTCGATCGCTGACTGGACTGCGCCAAGAAGTGCCAAGAAACTTTCTTTGTCAGAAGGAAACCAGCTCCGCTGTGTCCACCTCTTTCTTTCCCTGTATCATCTTTCCCAAAATAACCTCATTCTGTGAGATGCAGTTCCTTGAGCTGTTGTGATTTCGCTTAGACAAAAGTGTTCTCATATTTGGTGAAGACATGCTTTAATTCTGTTTCTGATTATGGTAAAGATTACATCCTAATCACTCAAAGAGACAAGTATTGTCACAACTCATGTTTTACGCGGATTTATTTCAATTAATGGCCTGTCTATCAAGTGAATCGGTACAGCTATCTCGGAATACTCATAACATCTGTCCGCAGATGCTTGTAGCGTGAAATGTTTGTTCAGATAAATGACGGCCTGTAGGCTGCTGAACTAACTGGGTTGCCTTGTGCAGTAATGTGTGGCCGCTGATTTTCTAGTGACTGTATTTTTCGTGGCGGACTTTGGTGTTGGCATTCTTGCAGCGGCATTATGCATAGTATACCCGTGCGGGCTATTGGTTTGTCTAGACTCCTGTCTGTTCCACTTTTCGCACGGGGCAGTAAGGAGCATTCTGTGTGATATTCGGCTTCCGGTTTCAAGATGGCGACGGACGGTCTGTTGTATTTGTGATCGTTAACTTTTTCACGTAGGAGCTGGATTTATTTCTAATCAAGATCTGCGCGGGGTTCGTGCATCGAGCGAAGCAATCCTTAAGTGAATTTTTCGCAGCGTGTGTGGTTTCTATGGTGTTCGAGTTTTTCAACATGTCGGAACAACGTGTGTTCTCCGAACGATTGGCAGTCAACCTAACAAGACGGCGTGGGCGACGGGCAGGCTACAAGCGACAAGGTAAGCGTGGTGGTTTAAGACTTTTTAGACTCAAGTGTGACCGTCTGGGCCTCAGGAATATCCGTATTCTGTATTGGAACTGCGCCAGCGTAAAACAACGGGGTCCTATTTTAGAAAATCTGGTTTACAGGAATAACATTGTAGCGCTCCGGGAGACAAGACTGGGTGATCAGCTACTCCGAATTGCCGCCTTCAAATGTTTCTACAACAGACGACATCTGGGAATGGCGATTCTCATTCGCGACAGCATGGTGGCGTCAGAGCTAGACATGTCCAGTTGGGACAGTGACGATATACAAATACAGGCGGTAAGAGTTCAATCCAGTCTACCATTCGTGCTGGTTAATGTTTATGCCCGCAACGCGAGTATGGATTCCCAGAAGTGGCAGTGCTTAAGTGACATATTAGGTCAAGAGAGAAATGTTATTTTCTGTGGTGATTTCAACGCTAAAGGCAGATCATGGGGAAACATTTCCTCCAACACACAAGGGGAGGAGCTCGAGACTGCACTTGAAACCATTGACCTGGTTTGTATCAACAGTGGCTGTGTCACCAGGACAGCAAGCCGTCCAGGGGATGAGGACAGTGCTATTGATCTGGCGCTGGTTTCTCCTTCACTCACTACAGTGTGTAGATGGAGTGTCCTAGGACACCACGGCAGCGACCACCACCCTTGCAGCATATTGGTGGAGAAAGGCAGAACCAGGCAGCACAAGTTAACGGTCAAGACTTTCCAGTATGACAGTACAGGGCAAGATGTGGTGAGTAAAATAAGACGTGACAAGCGCAGAAAGCTTCAGGGCAGGAAAAAAAGCTGGGAGCAGCCACCGTGGTGGAATCTTGAGGTGGAGAAGGCGTGGTTGGATAAACGTGGTGCTGTAAGGAGATTGCAAAAGCCAAGAAGAACAGAGTTGGCCATCCCAGTCCCTGCATGCACTTAGAAAGAGAGATGCACACAAAAGTAAGCTATTTCAAAAAACTGGTCAAGGTGGTTAAAAGTGAAAAATGGGCAGAGGTGTGTCAAAGAGTAAGCACAGACAAGTCACTGAAATTGTTCTGGCGACTACATAAAAGCATGAGCGGGATAGTCAAGAATAAGAGCATTTCTGACTTCTAATGTGCTGACCTCATCTGGCAGAGGACTGACGAGGACAAGGGCAAAGCCCTCTTTGAACGCTATCTAGAGCAGAGCAACCAGACAGACATGAGAGGCCGAAATCTTGCCAAGGAGGTCACGTCAGACAGGTGCAAGGCCCAGAACACTTCGGATGAAGACACAGTGACAGTGAAAGAAATCAAGGCTGTGCTTCGACGATCAAAAAACAGCGCTCCAGGGCCAGATGGCATAAGATACAACGACATCAATAGGTGTACCGACAACGAGCTAGAGGAACTAGCAGACATGTACAACAACAGTATAGGGAGTGCTAGCATCAAGGAGGAGTGGTTACACAGCTATCTGATTCCCTTGCCGAAGCCTGGCAAAGACCACACAAAATTCAGGGATATCGAGTTATAACCATGCAGAATACAATAGGCAAGCTGCTGGAGAAGTTAATTGCCAGGAAAATATCAAGCCAGCTAGAGAGGCAAGGTGTTTTCCCACCTACCCTGGGTGGGTACCGTCCAAAAAGAGAAACCTGGACCAATGCAGCAGTTTTTGCCCATGATGTCTATGAAGGTTTCCACTCAGGCATTGAAACCTTTGCTGCAGCGATTGATCTTGAGGACGCGTACAACAGAGTACCATTGGATTTTTAATGCTTCAGCTTCTTGAACTCAAAATAAGTCCATTCCTCCTTAGTTGGATCGCTGCAGCCCTCTTCCAAAGGAAAGCAGTTTTTAGATGTGGCAGTTGGACGTCGGAACCAACAACAATATATCCTGGCCTACCACAGGGATCACCATTATCTCCGGTACTGTTCAACGCCTACACTGTGAGAATCACCAGTGAGCAGATCACTGGACCTGGTAGGACATTGTCATATGCCGACGATGTTTTAGTGTATCGCCAGGGTAAGGATAGAGATCAGGTTGCTGTGGAACTATAAACCGAACTCAATCGCATAAGTACTTGGTGTTTTGAGGCTGGGGCAATGGTCAACCCAACAAAGGCAACAGTGACTTGGTTCTCGTTGAATAATCATATTGTCAACACTCCAACACCAACTGTAAATCTGTGTTCAGAGACGGTGGAAAGAACGCAGGCAATGAATTACCTGGGGATACGGTTTGATCGAAGCCTTGCTTATAATGAGCACATAGACCAGGTGATAACAAAGGCCAAGCGGGGGTTGGCTGCGATGCGGGTGATGGCGGCAACAAACTGTGAGCAGCGCCATCTATGTCTTCTATACGAAGGGCTGGTCATGTCTGTGTGGCTCAATACTAGGTCCGCTGCTTTTTGCAGTTTATATTAATGATCTTCCTTTATATATCAATACATCTTGTGATCTATTCGCAGACGACTGTACTTTATATACTAGTCAAGAAAACCGTAGTGAATTAGAGAATTCTTTACAAAAGGAACTTGATAATCTTACTAGATGGAGCAATGAAAACCGCATGCAAATTAACATCGACAAAACCAAATCCATGCTAATAACGACCAGACAAAAACTACAGACACTAGCCATAACTGGATCACCGCTCGAACTCCGCATGGGCACGTTACCTATAGTTAATGTGACTGAACATAAAACACTAGGGCTTTTAATAGACAGCCATTTGAACTGGAGCTCTCATGTTCACGCTCTTACCAAGAAAATAGCACAAAAAGTTTACCAACTTGCTAAAATTCAGCACTTCCTGGACGAAAGCACACGAAAAATATTCTATACATGCTATATCCAATCACATCTCGATTACTGTTCCACAGTTTGGGATGGTTGCCCTAAATCTAATTTAAAACGACTATGTTCTCTACAAAACCGCGCTATTCGTCTGGTTTCTGACATAAAGCACGTTGAAAGTAATAATTTGTACAGTCATCTAAGACTTCTACCACTACAAAAGCGCTTCCTTTTCAACAAAGCCAAATTAGTGAATAAAATTATATCTCAAAATACCCCTGAGTATCTTCTGCCGCTGATTCAATCTAATGCAATGAACAGCAAGCGCCTAAATTTGTTACATGTCTCAAAGCCTAGATTGGACCTATACAAAACATGTTTCGCCTATTCTGGCGCTCACTTATGGAATGATCTGCCTCCAGATCTGAAAACTCCAATGAGTCCCTACACATTTAACCGAAAACTCTTTCAATACTTAATCCATACCGACTATATGCCACCATAATTCATTTACTGGTATAATTGTTCAGTATAATTGTTCATTATAATTGTTTAACTATAATTGTTCACTATATATGTGTGTGCGTGTGGGAGCGAGAGAGAGAGAGAGAGAGAGAGAGAGAGAGAGAGAGAGAGAGAGAGAGAGAGAGAGAGAGAGAGAGAGAGAGAGAAAGTGGGTGTCAGTGAGAGGGAGAGAGTGAATGCGTGTGTGCGCACGTGCATGCGTGTGTGTGGAGAGAGTGATTGAGCGAGAAATGGTGGGGGAATGTGTCAGTGCATGCATTCGTACGTGTATGTGTGAGAGTGAGTGAGGGAGTGTATGCGTGCGTGCATGCGTTCATGTGCATGCTTTCATGTGTATGTGTGAGAGAGTGTGATTGAGAGAGTGAGTGTGTGTGTGTGAAGGATTGTGTGTTAGAGAGTGAGACAGTGGGAGAGTTGATGTGTTAGTGTGTGTGTGTGTGTGAGCGCGCGCATGCGTGTGAGTGTGTGTATATGAAAGAATAAAGAGAGAGAGAGAGAGAGAGAGAGAGAGAGAGAGAGAGAGAGAGAGAGAGCTGAGCAGATGCATGTCATGTAACACGCATGTTATGTAACACGCGAATCCATATGTTTGTGTATTCTCATCTGTCATATTATCAGTTAAATACCATTTGATTTTATCATGCATAATATAGACTCATGTTCATTACTGTAGTTTGAGTGAGTGAGTCAGTGAGTGTGAATGAGAGACAGAACGAGTGAGCGTGAGAGTGAATGAGTGAGCGGGAGAGTGAATGAGTGAGCGGGAGAGTGAATGAGTGAACAGGAAAGTGAATGAGTGAGCGGGAGAGTGAATGAGTGAGCGTGAGAGTGAATGAGCGGGAGAGTGAATGCGTGAGAGAGAATGAATGAGCGGAAGAGTGAATGTGTGAGCGTGAGAGTGAATGTGTATGTGTGTGTGTGTGTGTGTGTGTGTGTGAGAGAGAGAGAGAGAGAGAGAGAGAGAGAGAGAGAGAGAGAGAGAGAGAGAGAGAGAGAGAGAGAGAGAGAGAGCATCACTATTTTTACGTCACATACATTTTATGTACACATTTTTCTCCATGTTTAACATTTTTATGAGACTGTTCATGACAAGTGTCAGTGTATGTGTGTGAGTAAAGTGTGGGAGTTTGTTCATACTAGTTTCAATACTAACGTGAGACATTTTGTATGTGTCTAGATGTGAGGAAGTGTGAGTGTATGTGGAGGATGTGTGTGAGTGTGGGGATATGTGTGCGTGGGGGGTGTGTGGGTGGGGGTATGCATTTGGATGGGTTGGGGTGTGTGGGTTTTGGTGGGTAGTGGTATTTGTGGGTGTTGGTGGGATGTGTGGATGGATGTGTGGGGGTGAAAGTAGGGGTGTTGGAATGGGTGTGGGGGATGTGTGTATGGGTGGAGGATATGTGTATGGGACGGATGCAGGGGATGTGTGTTTATGTGGGTGGAGATGTGTGGATGGTTTGAGGAAGTATGTGTGGGAGGCGGGGTTGTGTGGGTAGGGGATTGTGTTGGGTGGATTTGGGATGGAAGGGCGGGTGGGAGAAGTGTATGGTGTGTGGGTTTGAGGTATGTGTGCGGTGTGTTGGTGGGGGATGTGTGAATGATGTGTGGGTGGAGGGTATGTTTGTGGTGGTATGGGTGGAGGATAGTGTGTGGTGTGGGGGATGTGTGTGATGGGTGTGGGGAATGTGCGTATGGGTGGGGTATATGTGTGGGTGAGCAGGGGATTGTGGTGGTTGGGGGAAGTATGTGGGGGAGTGTGGGTGGGAGATGTGTGTGTGTGTGGATGGGGAATGTGTGGGTGGGGGTGTGTGAGTGGCTTAGGGATGTGTAGGTGGGTGAGGGAGTTGTATGTGTCGGGGTGGGATGTGTGAGTGGGTGGAGGATGTGTGTGGGGGTAGGGGTATTGTGATCGAGAGATGTTTGGTTGGGAGTGGGTGTGTGGGTGCGTAGTGGAGGATGTCTGCGTGAGTGAGTGTGTGTTGGTGGACGGGTAGGGAATGCGTGTGTGGGTGGGGAGAGGTGTGTGGTGTGTTGGTTGGTGATATTGAGTGGGTGGGGAGAGGTGTGGTGTGTTGGTTGGTGATATTGTGTGGGTGAGGTATGTGTGTGTGGGTGGGGGATTTTTGTGGTGTGTGAGTGGGGGTATGTGGGGTGGATGGGTAAGGGTATCTGTGTGGGTGTGGGTGGGAATATTGTGTTGTATCTTGGTGGGGGATATGTGTGTGGTGTGTAAGTGGGGATGTGTTGGTGAGGGATATGTGTGTGTGGTGCGTGGGTTGGGAATAGTGTGTGGTAGGGGGTGTATGTGATGTGCGGGTGGGGGATTGTGTGGTGGGGGATTAGGTTAAGGCATGTGTGGGTGGTTGGAAGTTGTATGTGTGGGTGGTGGGGTGTGTGTGAGTGGATTGGGGATGTATGGGTGGTTAGGGAGATGTGTGTGTGTGGGGGGGGGGGGGGGGGGTGTAGGACATGTCAGTTGGTGGGGATGTGTGTGTATGGTTTGGGGATGTGTGAGTGAATGTGCGATGTGTGAGTTGGTGGGGGATTGTGTGTGTGGGTGGGGAATATGTTGTCGATGGAGATGTGGCTGGGGGAAGGGTGGTTTGAGGTGTGGGTGGGGAGAGGATGTGTGGGGTAGGATGTGGATGGGCGTGGGATGTGTGGGTTGGTGGGGGAATGTTTGTGGGTGGCGAGTGTGTTTTGGTTGGGGGATCAGGTGAGGGCAGTGTGTGTGGGTGGGGGATGTGCGGGAGGGGGATGGGTCGGTTGGTGGGGTATGTATGTGTCCCTTGGTGTGCGTGTGTGTGTGTCGGTAGGTGGGGGTGTGTATGTGTCCCTTGGTGCGCGCGTGTGTGGGTAGGTGGGGGTGTTGTGTGGGTGGGGTGATGTATGGATAGGTGGGAAATGGGCTTCATAACATGGTAATTAGCCTTGTTTATGTTTACAACATTCATTTCACAATGTTTATTTTTCTTCCTATGTAAATGTATAATGCTCTTGATGAACGAAAGACGAGTGATTGGAAGGGCCGAATGTAAGACGGGCCTGCGCGCCCAATTTGTGACCCTAATAAAGTTGATTTGATTTGATTTGATTTGATTAGTTTTTGAGTATGCAATGGCAATCCTGACTCTCAGCCGTAAGCAGATAGAAAGGATGGAAAGGATACAGAATGAAGCTATGCGCATTATTCTTGGATGTACAAGAGATACAACATGCAGGGCGATGCGCTACCTTCTTGATTTTCCAACCATTGAAGACAGAATACAAGTCTGCAGAGCTCGCGCCTACCTCAGAGTTAACGCAAACACACAACATCCAATGCATAGTGAAATTATGAAGGTGAAGGGCAGCAGGTTAAAAAGAGGACGGTCTTGGATGGGTCAAGCCGAAGACATTCTTCAACAGGTGTGTTCACTTGAGGACTTAGAACCTGGCGAGGAGTGGGTACAAGTGCCAACAGATTTCTGCACATCCTTTTCAGTTTGCATCCAACTAGACAGAAAATGCAGACAAGAAAACCCGGCAGCTGTGGAGGCGGAAGTACAAGCGTTGATTTTCGAGAATTCCCTAGACGGTGATGCTGTCATTTACACAGATGGGTCGGTCGTCCGACATGTGAGAAGCTCATGGGCCTTTACGGCTCAGGCCGGAGGGAGAATTGTGAAGGAGGACTCTGGTGCTTTTGCTGAGACCACAAGTAGCCTGACTATGGAAGTCATGGCAGTAAGTAAAGCAATAACATGGCTCGAGACACAGACATTCACTAGGGCATGTTTCCTTAGCGACTCAATGAACATGCTCAAGAGGATAGAGATGGGGGAGATCCGAAGAGACTGGTTGCTGTCTCTGGAGCGGTCTCGGCTGGCAAAGATTAGTTTCATCTTCGTGCCAGGGCATGCGGGAGTACAAGGGAATGAGCGGGCTGACAAGCTCGCAGGTAACGCTACTGTGGAGGGCGGACGCGCCATGGACCAGGCTGACATTCTGAATGCTCTACGAGAAGTAAGACTTTTGCGAGAACCATGTGATGACTGTGAATCTACAACCATGGCCAGACTGCGAGAACAGCAAATTAAAAGAGGGGTAGCCAAACAAGAACACTACGCAGGAAGCCAAAGAAGACTGATAAACCAACACAGAACGGGTGTCGTTAGCCGCTACACGCTGCGGGATTTGCTGAGGAGGGGATCCGAGCATTTATGGACCGAATGGTTCGATGTGCAATGAGGATGATCTTCTTCTTTTTTTCATTCATCCGGAGTGTTTTTTTTCAGATGTCATTGCGGTGTGCGTTAGGCACCCTGGGGTTGAAAACCCTTAGGTCAACATATCCGGCTTATGCGTGCATTTTTGACCAGGTTAGCATTCCTGGGAGACTCTCACTTTTGTGGTACCGTCCACATCTCAGCTGGTCAAGTTGGAACAGTCGAGGACTTCGGTCATCCCTCAAGAGAAGGAAGGGACAGTCCATAGCATTTTCCGCCATCCAAGGTTGCTTCCATAGTTGCAGGGCCGACACATAGCGCCCTGGTTCTGGGCTCACCAAGGGATTCGTCACGTCCAGCTCATGGCTGCTTTAATTCCTCACTTCAATATATTGGGCATTTCGTTCGCCCCGGGCCGTTCCCGCACAAAACAAGACAGGTCTGCAAACGGTATCCACTCAACGAGTTTTCGGACATGTGCTTGTCGTTGCGCCCGTCAGAGCTGTTCTAGGCACGACAGACATTCGGAAAACTACCTAGTCAGAGCTGTTCCGAACAAGAGCGGCATTCGGAAACTAGGTAGTCAGAGCTGTTCGTAGCACGAGAGACATTCGGACGAGACATTTCACTCGGGCGTAAATGCGTAGTGCCAATTTTTAGTTTGCCACCCGTAGGACGGCACTTCCGGCTTCAGCAGGCATTTTTTAATGAGGTTAGCTTCCTCGGGTTTCGAGACACGTTAGACTTTTTTTGTGATGTCGCCCACATCTCAGCTGGTCAAGACAGAACGATCATCGACATCACGGTTAACCCTCAAGGGAAGGCAGGGGCAGACCATGGGCCTATCCACGGAGGCTTCCATAATTGCAGAGCCGGCACATATTGCTCTGAGACTGGGCTCACCCAAGGAATTGCGACGTCCTGCTCATGGCTGC
Organism: Cepaea nemoralis; assembly: GCA_014155875.1. NCBI lineage: Eukaryota > Metazoa > Mollusca > Gastropoda > Stylommatophora > Helicidae > Cepaea > Cepaea nemoralis. Next base: position 448,137 of record JACEFZ010024371.1, on the reverse strand, counting down.
TTTAGTTCCTCACTTCCATGTGTTGGGCATCTCGCTTGTTACTTACTGGTCGCTCAAGCACACACCAGGAACGGTCAGACTGCGGGCGACATCCGCTCGGTAAGCTTTTGCTTTTGACTTCGGACCACGCAATGGATTCGCTAGCCGTGCGTTCCATTTTGTGTTATTGAGACGTTTTTTCACTTTTGTCTACACTCTATGTGTTAGATACAGACAGTTTTCGTAGCCATTTCATTCGACTGGGACACATTCTGCATTTTTATTCTCGCTCACGAGGTAGGCTACATGTGCTGCCGGCTCAGCACCTTACCTCCGTGCAGCAGTGAGCGAGAAACGGCCAGGCCCTCTCATCCGGGAATCCGTCATATCCCCCAGCTGAGAGCCTTCAAACAAGTATCAGAACTGGGCATGTAGCGTGCTCAGTACCTCTATTTATCGGTAGGTATTTATCGGCCCGGCTCTCAGATCCGCGGGTTTGTGGCTTCAGCCACAGCCCTTGACAGAGAGCCTTATAGTTTTGTCCGGACCAAGGTCTTCAGCCTTCGTGTACCTGATTTAATCTTTTGACTGTTATCCTCAGTCTACCTGCAGAGCAGCAGGTTGTGTCTCTCTTAGTCTGGTCCCTATCCCAAGAGCTGTCCGATATATAGTTTGCATCCATCGGCAAGCACATGGGATCGATGGGACACGCAAGCTCCCCCACCACGGCAAGGTGGAGACACATCGGGGGAGGAGGATGATCTGTCGACTAACTAACTAACTAACTTGTGTGATATTCACAAGTACAGAAACGAAGCATACTGAGGCAATTGTTTGCCGTGAAGTTGGAACCATGACTAAATAACTCATAACATATGCAAGATGGAAAACATACTGACCAATAAAAATATGTTAATTGCAAACGAAAAAAAAAAGAGTGCTGAAGTGTTACATAGAACCTTTACTTTTGTATCGATGTGAAGCTTGGACAATGAACAGACAAACTTAAACATCTAATGCCATTAGTAATGGCAGTGGAGATGTGGTTTCTGAGGAAACTGCAATGAATACCAGGGGCAGACAGAAAAACCAATGAGCAAGTCCTATAAGAAGCAAATGAAAACCGTAAACTCTCCCCCGATGTGTCTCCACCTTGCCGTGGTGGGGGAGCTTGCGTGTCCCATCGACCCCATGAGCTTGCCGATGGGTGAAAACTACATATCGGACGGCTCGTGGGATAGGGACCAGACTAAGAGAGACACAACCTGCTGCTCTGCAGGTAAGACTGAGGATAGCAGTCAAAATCAGGCAAACGATCCCTAAATCTCAGTCCGGACATAACCTCTAAGGCTCCCATCCGAGGTGTATGGCTGAACGTCTCTAAGCCATAAACTCTAGGAAGTGAGAGCCTGGCCGACACAAACCTACATCACAATTGTGATGATGTGCTGAGAACGCTACATGCTCGGCGCAGATTCGTTCGATGGCTCTTAGCTGGGGGATATGAGGTATCCCCGGATGAAAGGGCCTGACCGTTACTCGCCCACAGACGCACGGAGGTAAGGTGCTGAGCCGGCAGCACATGTAGCCTACCTCGTGAGCGAGTACAAAAAGGTGGAAAAACACCTCGGTCGCATGTCTCGCAGACGTCCGATAGTCTGTAACCACACTCATGGAGTGAGTGTAGTCAAAGGTGGAAAATTGTCTTGTTGACACGAAATGGAACGCCTGTCTTGCGAATCCATTACGTGGCAGCCCGAAGCGAAAGCTTGCTGTGTGGAAGCCGAAACAAGAGTCTCGAAACCTGAGGAAGGCTAACCTCATTTAAAAAATGCCCGCCGGAAGCCGGAAGTGTCGTCCTACGGGTGGCAAACTAAAAATTGACACTACGCAATTACGTCCGAGTGAAATGTCTCGTCCGAATGTCTCTCGTGCTAGGAACAGCTCTGACTACCTAGGTTCCGAATGCCGCTCCCCCTCTGCCGTGCGTCCACCTTGACGAGGTTGAGGGGCTTGAGCGTTCCAATGACCCCAAGAGCTATGCCGACGGTAGCACAGCTACTGGTAGGGTCACCCATGTCGGACAGGTCAAGGGAGAGGGACCAGACGAAGTGACGCACAAACCTGCTGCCTTGTAGGTAGACTGGGGACAGTCAAAGGCTAGGGAAAGCATCCCGAACAAATGCTTGTCGAAATCGGATGTACTGAGCCACAGGCTTGACAAAGAAGTGCAACGTAACTTTATCATTTCATGATGCCACAGATGAAAATTAATCGTTATGGTGCTAATCCCGTGAAGTCCCATCAGGCGGTGATAGTGCCGGGCCCCCTGCCTCGAGGGGGTCCACCCATGACTACTGGTGGTCACCTTCCCCTGTGCTGTGGAGTCAAGGCACAGAGGAGTAGGTTAAGAGCTATTGACCAAACACCCCGGACACTCAACATACTACAATGGAATGCAGAAGGAGTTTATAACAAGAAAGCCTCCCTAACACAGCGTCTTCATAAAGATAGAATAGATGTGGCATGCATTCAAGAGACACACCTCAACGCCAATCGCACATTTTCAGTCGAGTGATATCAGGCCACACGTTTCGACCGCGAAGGACACAAAGGAGGAGTTGTAATACTTACACGAAATACAATACCTTGCAGCGAAGTATCTGTGATCTCTGACAACCAAACGGAAATTATAGGTGTTGATATAATGATAAAGGACGTGAAAATAAGAATTTACAATCTATATAGCCCGGCAGATAAGGATCTTACACTCTCAAACATGGAAATAACTGACACAAATTGCATTGTTGTCGGAGACTTTAATAGCCGTTCAGAAAGATGGGGATACCCAGATACTGACAAAAGAGGAGATGAAGTGGAGGACTGGGAAATAGACTCAAATCTCCATCTACTTAACAAAGCGGATGACACACCGAGCTTCTACTCCAGAAGATGGATTACCACTTCTACTCCAGACTTAGCTTTCTGCACAGGAGACATCCTCCACAAAATCGATCGCCATGTGCTGGACCAATTAGCAGGTAGTGACCACAGACCAATCAAGCTTGTAATAAATATGGAGTATGTTCCACAGGAGCAAAAGCCTTTGCCCCGTTGGAATTACAAACGAGCAGATTGGGACAGATTTGCCATACTAACAGACAAATATTGTGAAAACGTAAATACACGATATGGCAACATGAAGCAAATGGTGGAAAGTCTAAACAGAGCAATAATACAGGCAGCCACTGAGTCTATTCCAAGAGGAGCAAGGAAAAATTACAAACCATACTGGACTGAAGAACTACAATTTTTGGAGGACAAAGTTGAAGATGCTAGGAAGACCGCAGAGAGAGAACAAACAACTGAAGCGAACATCTCTCTCAAAGCCATCTCAGCAAAATATAAAAGAACAGTAAATCAAACAACAAGAGATTGTTGGAGGAAAAAAACAGAAAACCTGAATTTTGACAGGGATGGAAACAAACTATGGAAACTAGTGAAAGCCATGAACAATGAAGGACCTAGAAACAAACAAATAACAATTAAACAAGGAAATGCCTTGCTTACAGGAAAAAAGGCTGCAAATGCACTAATGGAACACTATGCCAGTGCAAACCACATTGATATTACAGCCGAACAGAAGAAAGCAATCAAAGATAAACAGATACATCATACATATACAGAGACAGCAGCAGAATATATGATGGCAAATCTAACAATGGAAGAAATGGAACAGGCAATGAATACCCTAAAAAAGAAGACATCACCAGGAAAGGATGGAATCACAAATGAAATGCTAATAGGACTAGGCACTAAGGCAAAAAAGAAACTACTAGCAGTCCTAAATTACAGCTGGAAGAGGGGAATAGTCCCACAGGCATGGAAGGAAGCTATACTAATACCAGTCCCAAAGAAAGGAAAAGACCTGGAAGAACCAAATGGCTATCGACCTATCAGTCTTCTTAGCTGTGTAGGAAAATTAATGGAACGCATTATCAATGGCAGGCTAACATGGCATCTGGAAGAAAACCAACTCTTAACACCTCACCAAGCAGGATTCAGAAAGTACAGATCTACTGAAGATCAAATAACCTATATAGCTCAGGAAATAGAGGATGCCTTCCAAGAGAAAAAGCACACACTAGCAGTCTGGATAGATTTAGAAAAAGCATTTGATAAAGTATGGAAGGAAGGACTGAAAGTAAAACTGCAAAAAATGCATGTTTGCGGGAAAATGTACAAATGGATCAGCCACTACCTTGAGAACAGAACTGCCAGGACAAAAGTACAAGGACAAACCAGCAAAATGATGCTGTTGGAGCAAGGTGTCCCCCAAGGAGGAGTTCTTTCACCAACATTATTCCTAGCATATATAAACGACATCACGGAAAATTTTCCAGCCAGAGTACACACATCATCCTTTGCAGATGACCTAGCCATATGGACATCTGAAGAATATATTAGTACAGCTAACAGCAGAATACAGCAAGCCCTATTAGCGCTAGAGGACTGGTCAAAATCATGGCTAGTGAAGATAAGTGAGGAGAAAACAACATGCACAGTGTTCTCCCTCTCAACTAAAACTCAGCAACCTAAGCTGGTATTGAATGGAAAAATATTGCGCCATGAAGAAAATCCAAACTATCTAGGAGTCACCTTTGATCGTCGCCTGACATGGAAGACACAGGTTGAGAAAAATCGAACAAGAGCAAGGCAAAGAATGGCAATCATGAAAAAGCTTGCTGGTACAACATGGGGAGCAGATGAGAAAGTTCTCAAGAAGTTATATACTGGGCGGGTGAGGCCAGTACTGGAATATGGCATTGCAGCTTGGGCAACAGCAGCTAAGTCAAACTTTAACAAAATAAGTAGAGTCCAAAATCAAGGAATGCGAATCATAACTGGAAGCCTGAAGACAACGCCTATTAATGAATTAGAAAAGATCACTTGTTTACAACCAATGCAGGATAGAAGAGATAGCAGAGCCCAGCAACAAGCAGAAAAATTTAGAAGATTGACAGACCACCCTATGTACAACAGATTTAATGGTTTTGGAAAGGGAAGACTGAAGCGTAGCAACTTTGTAGAAACTGCAAAACGAAGGATTAGGTCAGATCCTATTCTTAACATATCAACAGTCAAGCCCATACACAATGCACACAAGTTCCCAGCTTGGAGACAGCAGCAACTGCCTGAGATGATAGAAAACATTCCTGGTATTGAGAAAAAGAACACTCAGCATGAAACCGAAAGAAGAGAAATAACCCTAAACTACATAAAAGAACATTACCCAAGCAGGAATTGGACCCATGCATATACAGATGGATCAGCCAAAAATTCAATAGAGAATGGAGGAGGAGGAATTCTCCTAAATTTAAAAAATGGAGCGAAAAAAACACATTCAATGGCAACTGGAAAATTTTCAAGTAACTTCAAAGCGGAGGTAGAGGCTCTGAAAACTGCAGCAGAAATGCTCCTGATGGAGGAAAATAAAGAGAAGCAAATAGCTATCTTCACAGATGCAAAGTCAGCTGTCTCAATACTGAAGAGCAATAACAGCACAGAACTAACTGACCTAAGAGCAGCACTCCATGGTCTATGCCAGAAATCCAAAAAAGTTGTAATACAGTGGATCCCATCACATTGCAGTATACC
>JACEFZ010024371.1:385000-437500 GCA_014155875.1 Cepaea nemoralis | reverse complement strand
ATATATATATATATATATATATATATATATATATATATATATATATATATATATATATATATATATATATATATATATATATATATATATATATATAATGCAATGTCTGTCTGTCTTATGTTATTTATGCGTTCGCGAACGGTCCATCCGATTGAGATGAAATTTTCTACACGTGTTCTTATTCCCGTGCAGCCAACTGTCATAGTTTGTTAGTTTACAAAGAGCTATTTAAGTAATAGAATTTAATTTTGTAATTTACATTATAATTTATATATAGTGAGGGGACTTAACTTAAGAAACGTTATATCAAGGGACATAACTTTTAGTAGCATTGCTATATATTTTATATATAATTGTTGCATTGTTATCAAAGCTTTATAAAATGTTTGTCTACAGTTATTTAGATGCATATGCGTTATAATATATAATGATAAACTCGTTAAGGCATTTTTAAAGTTTTCATAAAAATAATGCATCTATTTTAAATACGTGAACATTTTCTAACTTATCTTTTTATTTTTCTGCGACATCTATACAGTCATCCCAGCATTTATTGGGTTTTCGTGATATCTTGGTAAGTTTACGTTCAGTAGTTTCAGATTGCCCTATTTAGTTATTGGGATGAAGATTGTTCTCTTCCAATCTGTTCGCCATATTTCCGGGAACGGGAGCTTATATGACTACTAATATGAATTAAATGAGACGCTCCTCACCAGGGACCGGGCCGGGTCATCTTTTTTTTTTGGGGGGGACGGGAGCAGGGGCCGAATATGAATTAAATGAGATGCTCCCCGCCAGGGGCTGAGCGAAGCCGTGTCGGGTCGTCTTTTTTGGGAACGGGGGCAGGGGCCGAATATGAATTAAATTAGACGCTCCCCGCCAGGGTCTGGGAGAAGCCGGGGCGGGTCGTCTTTTTTGGGAACGAGAGCAGGGGCCGAATATGAATTAAATGAGATGCTCCCCGCCAGGGGCTGAGCGAAGCCGTGTCGGGTCGTCTTTTTTTTGGGAACGGGAACGGGGGCAGGGGCCGAATATGAATTAAATTAGACGCTCCCCGCCAGGTTCTGGGCGAAGCCGGGCCGGGTCAGCTAGTATATATATAAATGAAAGACAATTATCCCTGCGCTTGGCAACCTCTTGTAGTTTTGCCACCATTATTACTGAATATGCACCGACACTCGATTTCTCTGATGATGTGAAGGATTCGTTCTATGAGGAGTTAGACTCCGTGATCAAGGCAGTTCCAAATCTGACTACATTTATATGCTCGGTGATTTCAATGTTCGTGTGAGCAAAGACTCGAATTCATGGCCAGTGTGCCTTGGAAAATACAACATCGGTCGCATGAATGAAAATGGGCAACGGCTACTGGAGCATTGCACCAGAAATGACCTATGTATTACAAACTCCTTTTTTAAAACAAAAGAGATGCATAAGGTCACATGGAAACATCCAAGATCCGGCCATTGGCATCAGCTGGACTTCATCATCACACGGAGACAACATCTGAACCATACATCATTAACTCGAAGTTACCACAGTGCTGACTGTAATACGGATCACTCTTTGGTTGTTGCAAGGGTTAGACTGAGACCAAAGAGAATCTACACAGCTAAACACAAATCTAGCCCCAGGATTAATATTATTAACACTCACGATCCTGAAAAGTGCTTTCAGTTTCAACAGCAACTTGAAGACGCTTTCACTGATACACCAGAAAATTGTACAGTAAATGAAAAGTGGGGTCAACTTAAGGAAACTCTTTATAAAACTGCCGTAGGGGTTTACGGCACTGTGGATCATAAGAGGCAGGACTGGTTTGCGGCAAACAGCCAGACTCTGCAGCCCTTGATTGATAAGAAGAAGATAGCTCTCTTAAGAAACAAGGAAAGACCAACGCGTAACACTCTGAGTGAGCTAAAGCAAGCTAGGAAGGATGTGCAAAAGGCTGCCAGGCAGTGTGCAAATGATTATTGGATCAAGTTATGTGAGTCCATTCAAATCGCAAGTGATAAGGGAAACATCAGAAGCATGTATGAAGGAATAAAGAAAGCCTGTGGTCCAGTGATCAAAAGAAGTGCACCATTGAAAACCTTGACTGGAGAAATCATAACTGATAAGAAACAGCAGATGGACAGATGGGTAGAGCACTATTTGGAGCTTTACTCAAGTGAGACCAAACTAGCGGATGATGCCCTCAACGCCATAGAGGCTCTACCAACTCTTGACCACCTGGACACACTTCCCACCATAACAGAAGTTAAGTGTGCTATAAATGAACTTGCATCTGGCAAGGCTCCAGGTAAGGATGGGATTCCAATAGAGGTTATCAGGAGTGGGCAAGACACACTCACTCTACAGATCCACCAGCTAATAGAGCTATGCTGGCGAGAAGGACAAGTCCCACAGGATTTCAAAGATTCAAGCATCATAACACTGTACAAGAACAAGGGCGATCGGAGCGACTGCAACAACTATAGGGGTATCTCACTTCTGTGTATTGTTGGAAAAGTATTTGCCAGAATTGTTCTGCGCAGACTTCAAGTCCTAGGAGATCAAGTCTACCCCGAATCACAGTGTGGCTTTCGACAGAACCGGTCTACCATTGATATGATATTCTCATTGCGACAAATGCAAGAAAAATGCCGTGAACAGAATCAACCACTGTTTATTGCCTTCATCGACCTCACAAAGGCATTTGATTTGGTCAGTCGTGAGGGTCTGTTCAAGGCACTAAAGAAGATTGGCTGCCCACCAACTCGTCTGTCCATTGTGGAATCGTTCCACACAGGCATGAAGGGTATAATCAAGTTTGATGGTGCAACGTCTGAAGAGTTTGAAATCAAGAGTGGAGTTAAGCAAGGTTGTGTACTAGCTCCCACCCTCTTTGGAATATACTTTTCACTTCTACTGAAATATGCCTTTCGTGATCAGGATGGTGGTATATACATTCACTCACGCTCAGATGGCGGCCTCTACAATGCTCAGAGATTGAAGGCCAAGACCAAAATTAGGAGGGTACTGATCAGAGAGTTGCTTTTTGCAGATGATGCTGCAGTTACGACCCACTCTGAGGAAGAATTGCAATGTCTACTATCTGCATTCTCCAATGCTTGTTCTGAATTTGGTTTAACAATTAGCAAAAAGAAGACACAGATTATGTCACAAGGTGCACATGGGGTACCATCAATCTTTATTGACGACGCCGAACTAGAGATGCTAGACCATTTTACATATCTAGGATCAGTGGTAAATAGCAAATTATCCCTAGATCAGGAAATCAACATCCGGATTGGTAAGGCAGCAACAACAATGAACAGGTTAAGAAAAAGAGTCTGGGAGAACAGGAAGCTTACTGCCAAAACAAAAGTCCTTGTCTATCAAGCCTGTGTCCTTAGTACTCTTCTTTATGGCAGTGAAACCTGGACAACTTACTCACACCAAGAGAAACGTTTAAACAGCTTTCATATGCGGTGTCTGCGAAGAATTCTTGGTATTAAGTGGCAAGACAAAATCACAAATACTGAAGTATTGGAAAGATCAGGTTGTGTGACGGTTTATTCCATGCTCAGTCTTCGTAGACTTAGACGGATAGGACATCTTAGGAGGATGGATGATGGTAGAATACCAAAGGACATCTTTTTTGGTGAATTACAGATGGGTAAGAGATCTCAGGGTCGGCCTCTACTACGATACAAAGATGTGTGTAAGCGGGACATGATTGATACAGGCATTGATAATGCACAGTGGGAGCAAGTTGCCGCTGAACGTGTTGCATGGAGGGCAAAGATCAGAAATGGAATAAAGACAGAGGAGAAAATTATTGCAGATAAGTCACACACCGAGCGTGTGAGACGTAAGATGGTGCATGATGGTGGAAATGACCACGTGTTCACATGCACCCACTGTGAACGGACATTTACAGCGCGAATTGGCCTTATCAGTCACATTCGCTACCGCCATAGGTAAAAGTTATGATGCCTTTTTAAAGCACAAACTATCGTCTGTCAAGACGGCAAGGTGCCAATTATATATTTTAAAAAAACTGTCATTTACTGCCAATATAGTACCTTGCGGTGTATGGCAGAGGGGTCTTTGAGCCTGAGGAATAAAGGCCGCCTGGCTAGTGCAATCGCCGCGAACTGTGCAGGTTAGGATTTTCTTTTTGCCCCCGACAGAAAAACATCCGACACCTTACCGAGGGATCGGTATATATATATATATATATATATATATATATATATATATATATATATATATATATATATATATATATATATATATATATATATATATATATATATGCCGGTCTCCCTGGTCGAGGAGTTAGCAGCTTTCTCCGTAACCCCGAATACTCTCGTGGTTGACGTGAGCGCACGAGAATATGAAGCGGTTCGAGTCGCGCCAGAGTATGGAGCCTGTCGCTCAGAAAGTCGTGGCGTGCTGTTGAGCGTAATCTAGCCTAGGAATCAACATACAGCTGAAAGATGTTGATGTTGACCGCAATATCCTGAAACAGGATGGAAACGCGGAAACAAACATATATATATACACTAGCTGACCCGGCCCGGCTTCGCCCAGGCCCTGGAGGGGATCTATCTATCTATCAGTCTGTCTGTCTGCTTGTTTGTCTGTCTGTCTGGCTGACCCGGCCCGGCTTCACCCAGTCCCTGGTGGGGAGCATCTCATTTAATTCATATACGTAGTCATATAAGCTCTCCCGTTCCCGACTATCTGTTTGTCTATCTGTCTTGTCTGTCTGTCCCGGCCCGGCTTCACCCAGTCCCTGGTGGGGAGCATCTAATTTAATTCATATACGTAGTCATATAAGCTCTCCCGTTCCCGACTATCTGTTTGTCTGTCTATCTGTCTGTCTGTCTGTCCCGGCCTGGCTTCACCCAGTCCCTGGTGGGGAGCATCTAATTTAATTCATATACGTAGTCATATAAGCTCTCCCGTTCCCGACTATCTATCTATCTATCTGACCCGGCGTGGTTTCGCCCAGCTCCTGGCGCACAGTAACTTAAAAGAATGTCCTTCCACACACCATTCAATGAAAACTGTAGAAAAAGATGGGTTACAATGTTATGCATTATGCATTATTTTTATGAAAACTTTGAAAATGCCTTAAAGATTATATTTTAATGCGTGTTTCTTTGTTTGTGTATATTACAGAGCGATGCCGTTTGTTAGTGTTATGTGTCACATGCGTTAAAAACAATTACATGCATATACAGTTATGATAATATGACATTTATGGCATAGTGCATGTAAACACACATTCCTCGTTTCATTTCCATATTCACACGGTGAATGCATGTTACCCCTGTCCATCTCTCTCTCTCTCTCTCTCTCTCTCTCTCTCTCTCTCTCTCTCTCTTTCTCTATCACACACACACACCCACACACACATTCTCTTGCTTTTTATAGATGATAGTGCATGGATTTCAGTGATCTAGGGCAATAGACTTAACAGTCTCATTCTATTTAAATTGTGTGTATGGGGGGGGGAGGGGGGGATGGGGTTCCATGTGCATATATTAATATAATTACCTGTGTATCAACCAAAGCAATAGTTATATTTACCTAGATACCTACACGAATTACCCATACTTTGCTACCCATATACAAATACCATACATGTTGGCCTTGGTATTCTACAACTATGTATTCGTGCTGGGAAATCCTGTTGAAAATAATAGGCAAAGAGCAAACCGCTGAACGCAAAATTGCCTAGTGACCAGCCGCCACTAGACACACAAAGCCGGTGGCCGGGTCTTACAAAGGACACGCAGCCAGTTTTCTACAAAGCCGTTGTTTCCCTAGGCCAGAGGCGTGTAATATCTGTGCTCTCCGATGCTTGTTTCCACCTAGTAAGAAGTGTTCCAAAGTATTTACAAAATAAACCGCACACAGGGCTCGCGTCGCGAGGCGCACACACGTTCTAAAATTTCCGCAACAGTGACTGGTCTGGGACGCTCCCGTTCAAACTGCACTGTTGTTAGTCAAAACGACCGGGTGTCGGTATTATATGATAGCCCTCTGAGATAAAACATGTATATCCATATTCTATGTTCCACATTCTACCATACAAGCATGCACCTATATGTGTGCATGTACACATATATGCGTGCATGTCCACATTCATACATATTATGGATATTCAATTGAGTAAACAAATAAACTGGTTTTATTTCGTTATGTCTGTGTGTTTGTGAATATTTGTGTTATTTTGTTTTGGAACATATGCAGTATTAAACGTGAATTGTACGTTTTGTATTGTAAAATGCGGCGTTTCTACAGGACCATACTAGGTACCTGTATTCTGCTAGAGAAATCAGCAATTTCGTGTGGTTGTCTTTGGAAGATTTGGGTAAAGTGTTTAAAAAAACTGCTTTATACATATCTGTTTTCTTTTTAGTAAATGTTTCAATGAGTTGTCTCAGTGTGTCTAGTGCGGTTTGGACTGTTGGACAAGTGTAATAAATGTGATCTTCGGTTTCCTGTATGTTCCGTCTGCAGAGCTGACATTGTGTTATTTGTTTTGCCCTGCGTGCTTGTTTTTCCGTAGTAGGTGACATGTTAAAGATTAAACGGTACGTAATTTCTCTGGCTTTGGGTTTGATGTGCGGATTGTGGAGATTAGTGAAAGTACATGTGTAGTCTTGTATGTAGTATTTTTGTCCCCTTTTTATTCTGAGTCGTAGTGGGGGTGCTTGTTGATTGACTAGATATTTGTAAATCTGGTTTGTTGTCTGGTGTAGTAAATGCTCGCGTCCTTGAAGTGCGTGTATGCATGTCTTGTAGAAAGCGGGTAGTGTTCCAAAATGGTGTGGTGAATTAAGTTGTATTCTTCTAAGGTGTTGCAGTCTGAGTTCTATGTAATAGAGTGCTAGTGGGTGTTTTTCAGGTTGATTGAGGATATGTCCTATGTGTTGGATTCTAAGCGCTTGTATTTTTGTATCTATGTCTTGTAGTGCTATTCCTCCTTTTCGTTTGTCCTGTATGAGTGTCTTATGTTTGATGGAATAGATTGTGCTGCCAAAGATGAAACGTCTGATGTGTTTGTTGATGTCTGTGACTGTCTGTTTAGGAGGGTCTAGCACTGTGACTAAATATATTATTTTGGGAATGACGAAAGTGTTAACTATGATGCTCCTACCAAATATTGTGGATGTCTTATACCTGTATCTGTGCAGCATGTCTATAATTTTTTGTGTGAGGTTTTGCCATGTCTGTGCGTGCATCTGTCGGGAGTTATTAGGAAATGTTATCCCATATAGTTTGATGTTGTCTGTGGCTGTTAAGTCGGGAGGGAAGTCTGTTTTGTTTCGCCACTTACCGAGACCCATTATGTGTGATTTTTGTATGTTTAATTTTGCCCCACTCCCCTTACCAAACTGTGTAAAGGTGTAAAGTATATTTTTAACGGATGTTTTGTTGGTGGGGAAGAAAGCGGTGTCGTCTGCGTATGCAAGCAACTTCCGCTCTCCTCCGCCTGGTATGAATGTGCCTGTGATGTTGGTGTCTTGTCTGATTGCTTCCAGTAGTGGTTCTAAAACCAGCACATATAGGAGCGGCGACAGAGGACATCCTTGTCTCACCGATCTTGTGAGCCGGAAGCCTGCAGTGAGTGTGTGGTTAACCAACACCTTACTCTCAGGATTCCGGTACAAGATCGCTATCCACCTCCCAAAGTACTGGCCTTAATTGCACTGTGTTAATGTCTTGTGTAGATAGGAGTGGGAAATTCTGTCAAAGGCTTTCTCCTGGTCTAGGGACAAAAGAGAGGCCTGACAGTCTTTCTCCTGTGTGTATGTGATGATGTCTCTAATAAAATGTGTATGCTAGTGAATGTTTCTATGTGGTACGCCGCATTGTTGGTCTGGGTGTATGAGTGTTGACATAAAGGGTCTCAGTTTGTGGGTCAGTGCTTTTGTTAGTATTTTATAGTCTGTGTTGAGTAGAGATATGGGTCTGTAATTTTTCATCTGTGTCTTGTCTGTGTTGTGTTTAGGTAGGAGTGTTATGTACGACATGTTGCAACTGTCTGGTAGTTGTTCTTTGTCAAAGGCGTCTTGATATACTTTAAGAAGAAGGCCACCTAAGATAGGAAAGAAATGTTGGTAGAATTCTACAGTCAAGCCGTCCGGTCCTGGTGTCTTGTCTTTGTTCATTTTGCTGAGTGCGTGTGTTATGTCTGCTAGTGTTAGTTCTGTGTCTAGTATGTCTTTGTCTGCGTCTGACAGCTGTTTACTGTATTTTAGAAATTTGTCTTGTGTCTGTGTGTCTACTGTCTCTGCTGTAAATAGGTGTGTGTAGTATTGATTGAATGCTTCTGTTATTTGCGCGGGTTCTGTTTGTGTGGTGCCTTGCATGTCTATTATTTTGCTTATTTGTCTGCTGTGTTGTACGTTCCGTTCAATCGCTAAATATTGTTTACTGGAGACTCTTGCGTGATTGTGGTTAGTTTTGTTCTAAGGAGGGCGCCTAGATATCTGTGTTGTTGGTGCTGCTCTAATTGTTCTTCTAGTGTGTTTAAATGTGGTGCTTTGTTGTCCATCTGTTTTGTTAGTTGTATGGCTGTTTGTATAATTTGTTCTTGTCTTAATCTGTCTTTGTGTATGATGGATGCTAGGTGTTGTGTTCTGCTTCGTATTGTATTTTTCAGTAGGTCCCAATACTGTCCGATGTTATCAGCCGGTATGTGGTCGGTATATGTGTGTAAAAGTTGTACCATGTATTCCTCATATTCTGTATTCTTTAGAAGTGTATTATTAAACTTCCAATGTTGTGAACGTTTGTTTATCTGTGTGTTTATGTTGCTTGTACTGATGTGTGCTAATATGGCTTTGTGGTCTGTGTACTATAATGTCTCTTGTAGGTGCCTAGTGTTTACTATGTGGTGTGTTGCAGGTATATATATCCTATCTAATCTTCTTGCTGTGTGGTGTGTTTTATTTGTGTGGGTTGTTTCTCGCTAATTTGGATGTTTGTGTCTGAATGTGTCTATTAAATTGTGTGTGTCTAAAATGTTTTGCAGTGTTTCTAACTGTGTTGTGCTTTCTCCTTCCATTCTCCTAACCTGTGTCTTCATTTCTCCGCCTATTATATCCAATGCCTGTAAGACGCAGTTGAAATCTCCACAGAGTATGATGTTCTGTCAATCTGTATGTGTGTGTGAGTAGTGTGTCTAGTTCTTCATACAATTGTGGCTGATAGTTGTAATTTGGTGGTGCATGTATGTTGACAATGGTATATGTATGTGAGGTGTTACTTATCTGTGTTATGCTGATTCTACCCTGGCTATCCCGATTTGTTTTTAAAATGTTCCACCTATCTGATGTTTGTAGTATGGCTGTCCCAGAACCTATGTTTTGGACTGCCAAACTGAAGTGTGCATGTCTTAGTCCTAATTGTGTTGTAATTTGTGCGCCATGTATATCTGAATGAATATTTGTCTCTTGTAGCAGGATGAAATCTGGTTTGTATTTGTGTATGAGTGTGCAAATGTGTTGTTGTTTTGTGCGTATACCAGATATATTTAAACATATTATTTTTGTCGTCACCCATCACAAGTATATAAACAAAAGAAAATTATATTGCGTGCAAATGACAATTGACATTACTAAAGTAAGTAAGGAAATATGTTGCATACAGCTGTTCAGTGCGTTTTGGACGTTCCCGAGTTCTCTTCTTCTTCAGTGTCAGTGGCGATAAATAAACGTCTTAAGGATATGTTGTCCTCTTCCTCTGTGTTCTGTTGTTGATCATTTGTCCTTACTGTGGGGCTGTCCGGTTTGTTTACTTTTTTTGGTGTGGCAATTGGAGAATCGTCGTCTTCACTATCGCTGTTTTCTGCGTTTGTCTGCATTCTATTGCGCTTCTTGTTATGAATCACTTTAATGAAGCCGTCTTTGTCTACCTCTTTGTCATTTTTAATGGCCTCCCGTTCATCTGAATTGTTTTCCTTGGTCGGGGTTGGGGATGGGTGTGTATTTAGGGTTGTAGGTGATTTGGATTTGGGTTGGGTTTTGCTGTCTTGTTCCTTTTGTTGATTTGTTCTTTGTGTTGTGATGTCGTTTGTGGCCAAGGTATTGGTGATTTCAGTCTCGATTGGTGTTGTTACTGGCGTGGGCATTAGTGCTGCCTTCGGCACTGTGGTTTCCACTTGTTCTCGTGATTGTGTCGGTGGCTGCTGACTCTTTGCTTCTACCAGCGGTGGAAAGTTTTCCACCGTGTTTTCATCAACCTTTGGCCGCGGTCTTCGGCTCGGGCACCGATTGGCCCAGTGGTCGTCCAGACCACAGTTTGGGCACGTTGTTCTGCGCCCAGGCATCGTGAAGAGGATACGGTGGTTGTTACCGGTTATTCCAGGGATGTTTAACCTAGCATAATGTGGCACTTCTTGAGTTGAATTGCACAAAGCACCCCACTTCCCCGCACCATATTTCAGTCTGAATACTTCGGCGTCTTTGTCGCCTGTTGCCATTCCGACCAACTCTTTGACAGCCTCGCGGCTCATGGTATTTGGCAACCAGTGTATGGTCACCCGCTCTTTTTCCTTTTCCACGTGCTGGATCTCTATTTCAAGATCGCAGCTCGCGACCTTTAGTTTCAGTCCATGTAATTCTTGATATTTTTGGTTGTACGCTACCTGTGTTAAGTTCACAAACCAGCGCGTAGGTATTTCGAAGCGGTAAATATCCGTTATGCCACCCGCGGGAACACCAGCTGGGCCCAACAAAGAGCTGGCGATTAGAGTCGGGGTGCATTTTACTGCCGCTCCCGGTCCTGTTACAGACAGCACGAGGGTACCTGTGCTGTGTAGCTTACCGTGTACTGCGCTGGTTGTGAAGTATATGCCTAAAAATAACTATAGACAAAGATTTTAACAATAGTGCAAGTAAGTCCAACAATATGACTATAAAGTAAATAGAAATGTTATTAAAAGTTATGCCCCTTGAAATAACTTTTCTAGAGTGAAGTCCCCCTGCTATATAGACATTATATAATGAATATGGAAAAGTAAATGTTATTAAATAAGTCGAAGATTTTACATTAAGAAATTATTATAGTCGGTTGCCAATGAATGAAAGGAAGACGTGTAGAAAATTTCATCTCAATCGGATGTACCGTTATCGAACGCATCCAATACAAAAATCCCCACACACAAACATACACTCTGTTTTATAGATATAGATAAAGAGAATGTTTGTGTGTGTCTTTGTTTCTTTGTTTGTGTGTCCTTTATGCGTTCGCGAACGGTCCATCCGATTGAGATGAAATTTTCTACAGATGTTCTTCTAATTCCCGCCGAGCCAACTGGCATAGTTATTTAGTTTAAAATCAACACTTTTTCTTCCAGCACGAAAGAAAATGGCACGAGCTTTAGAAACGGACGAATAAATGTTCAGCCATTTTACTGCAAGGAAACTAACTCTCTGATTAAACCAGAAATAAGTTAGGAACAGTTGTTGTTCTTCATTCCCGCGGATCAAACTAAACAGACGAGCACGGAAACAGTCATGAACGGATAGATGGATGGATGGATGGATGGATGGATGGGTGGGTGGGTGGGTGGATGGATAGACCGACCGACCGACCGACCGACCGACCCCACGCGACCGACCGACCGACCGACCGACCGACCGACCGACCGACCGACCGACCGACCGACCGACCGACCGACCGACCGACCGACCGACAGATAGATAGATAGATAGATAGATAGATAGATAGATAGATAGATAGATAGATAGATAGATAGATAGATAGATAGATAGATAGATAGATAGATAGATAGATAGATAGATAGATAGATAGATAGATAGATAGATAGATAGATAGATAGATAGATAAATCAATACTAAACTACTTAGTAATATTAGCTAATGGTGTGGGACGCAGAGGTGTTTCCAAGGCACCAGGGCCGGGTTATATACTGGCCAAGACCTATTGACGCGTCCTCGTCGAGCGTCCTGGGCAACAGGTCCCTTCGGGGTCCTGGCTAAAGTCAGTAGGATCGCCGATTCCTCCGAAGTCGGAGAGTGTCTGCCTGTACGGCGAGGAACCACCAGTCTGCACACCAATAAGCCAGACATGGGACAACGGATACTCACGCAAAACTCAGGTCCTGTATGACATCACACTTATGTTGGACAACAGGATGCCTTCATCCGACATACAGGACTTCGCGTTGGAGCTCAAGCCAACGAACACAAGCAAGCAAGCAAGCAAGCAAGCAAGCTAATGGTGTGACACTTGTTATTAGCCATGTGAAATATACTGACCTACCAAAATGGGACTGGCTGTTATACTAAGGTTTTGTTATTATTATTATTATTATTATTATTATTATTATTATTATTATTATTATTATTTGTATTATTAATGGGGAAGATAATCCGTACTGAGATAGTGTTCGAATAATTTGCGATTATATGTATAGGGATTGGTGATGTCTTTGATTTCTAGTGGAAGACAGACAGACAGACAGACAGACAGTCAGACAGACAGACAGACAGACAGACAGACAGACAGACAGACAGACAGACAGACAGACAGACAGACAGATAGATAGATAGATAGATAGATAGATAGATAGATAGATAGATAGATAGATAGATAAATAGATAGATAGATAGATAGATAGATAGATAGATAGATAGATAGATAGATAGATAGATCAATACTAAACTACTTAGTAATATTAGCTAATGGTGTGACACTTGTTATTAGCCATGTGAAATATACTGACCTACCACAATGGGACTGGCTGTTATACTAAGGTTTTGTTATTATTATTATTATTTGTATTATTAATGGGGAAGATAATCCGTACTGAGATAGTGTTCGAATAATTTGCGATTATATGTATAGGGATTGGTGACAGACAGACAGACAGACAGACAGACAGACAGACGGGTGGGTGGTGGGTAGGTAGGTAGGTAGGTAGGTAGGTAGATAGATAGATAGATAGATAGATAGATAGATAGATAGATAGATAGATAGATAGATAGATAGATCCCCGCTTGTGGCGGAACGAAGCCGGGCCGGGTCAGCTAGTATATATATATATATATATATATATATATATATATATATATATATATATATATATATATATATATATATATATATATTACGAACCCTTATAGAAAGGTCAACAGAGAAACAGAAAGACATATTTGTGCTTCATAGATTATACTAAGGCATTTGATAGGGTAAAACATGGTGAATTTAAAGAAGATATCAACATTGATGGGAAACATTTAATAATAATAAAGAATATTTACTGCAACCAAGTAGCAGCAATTAAAATGGGAAATAAAGAGGGTAGTTACGAACATATAAAGCTAGGAGTACGACAGGGATGTGTCTTGTCACCAGATCTCTTCTCCCTATATAGTGAAGTAATAATGAGAGAGATCAAAGAGAAGCCAATAATACTAATCGGAGGTTAGTACATAGACAATATACGCCATGCAGATGACACAGTATTAGTGGCGGATAATGCAACAGACTTACAATTGTTGGACATTGTAGTAACAGAGAGTGCAAAGAAAGGTCTCTCCTTGAATATCAAGAAAGCAGTGTAAAGAAAGGTTTCTCCTTGAATATCAAGAAAGCAGTAACAATGATGATATCAAAGAAAATGGTGACACCAAAATACGACATAGAAATAGAAGGGAAACCTCTTAACCAAGTGGATAATTTTAAATACCTAGAGGCATTTATAACATCAGATGGAAGATGTACAACAGAGATTAAGAGCAGAATCTCATCTCATCTCATCATGTTCCTCTTGTACCTTGCGGTGTCGAGGTGAAGTATAAACTTCGTGAGAGTGCCCGATTATGGGCTTCATATATCGATATTCCCATGAACTCTGCTATTCCCTCCGTCCAACGTTTACGTAGTCGGCCTCTTCCTCTGATTCCATCTGGTCTGTACATTATCGCTTGTTGTGGTATGCTGTTGACTGGTAACCTACTTGCATGGCCAAACCATTTGACTTGCTGTTTTCTGATAAAATCTAGTGCTGCTTTAATCCCCACTTTAGTCCTGATTTCTTCATTTCTGATCTTATCTCTTCTTGATACGTTGAGTATTCTTCTCAGGAACCTCATTTCTGTTGTGATTTTTCTTTTCTCTTTTTCTGTCATTGTCCAGGTTTGGCATTGGTAGCATAGAGTTGGCAGGAAGATTGTGTTGTAAAGTGCTTTCTTAGTAGTTATTGATACATGTTTGTTGCAGAATATGGCCGGCAAAAGCCGCATTTCAGGAAAATGAAGAGTATCTTATGCAATAAGTCATTATCAATGAATGTAAGGAAGAGCGTGCTGAAATGCTATATAGAACCAGTTTTGCTGTATGGCAGTTAATCTTTGAATGTAAATGAGCAAATTAGAAAGAACTTAGAAGCAACAGAAATGTGGTTTTTTAGACGAATGTTGCGAATTCCTTGGACTGCCAGAGTAACTAACAACGATTGCCTGAAAGAGGCTAATGAAATTAGAACACTATATACAACAATAAGAAAGAGACAAACAGCTTTCTTTGGTCATGTGATGAGAAGAGAGGCATTGGAGAACATCGTGACAACTGGAAAAATCGAGAGGAAGAGGAAGACCAAGAGAAATTACGCTGGATGGATTGAAACGGTGGCAGGGAGGAATATCATCAGCAGAGTTGATCCAGAACACAAAAGGTTGAGATCTGTGGAGAGCCATGAACGCCTACGCCAGCCGGCAGGGCACTTGATGATGATGACAATGGTTTGACAGAACGACCCATGTGGAGCTAGCTTCTGATCCATACTGTAGTACTGATTTAACTTTAGAATTCAATATTCTATCTGTGGTGCAAAGTTTTATTTCTATTGATTGCCACATATTTCCCAGTGTTAAAACACGTTACTACATTGCTACCTAAATTGGTGTAGTATCATGAGGCACACTGTCTGTCTGATAGCACTGTGTGTTGATCAGTCTCGGGTGGTTAAGTTGGTGTGTGTATGTGTGTGTGTGTGTGTGTGTGTGTGTGTGTGTGCGAGCGCGTGCGGTAATGAGTGCGTGTTTGCCTGGCTGCCTATAGCAGTGTAAGACAGGATCACGTGTTTGTAATCTTGACTTGACTTGAATTCAAAAACAAAAATTCCAAATTCGGTCTCGTTCAACCTGCTTCTGGCAAGATGGGTCTATTTATAGACAGTGTACTGCAGGAACATCACTGCTCCTGGCAGCACGACATAACTGAGACAAACATAGACCCATATTTTAATGGACCAGTCAGCACTTGGTGGGTGATGTGATCTGTGTCACGCCGATCGTCTGAGCTGGTGAACCATATCTGCCCACGCTTATCCGCATGGCACAAGATGATGATGATACGTCAATATATGATCAGTGAGGCGGCACATGTAGGTCTGCCTGAGTAAAGTCAACTTAAGTCTAGGTCATTATCGTGTGCTCTGTCGTATGGTGTAGGTACGCATGTCTCACCACAGTTCTGTCCTTGGTGTTCCGCATTAATGCGAATCATCTTAGACCATCAAGCATGAAAACATCGATGGACACGGCACCAGGACTTGACGAACTCAGGTACTCCCATTTAAAAGATATGAGTGATGGAGATTTGGGGGAGATAGCTACTTATTTTAATTGGACTCACAAAGTATGACGAGAATGGTGATGACAGGCATGCTTTGGGCAGAGTGGCAGGCTTCCATGCAACAATCAGAAATAAGAGAGCATCTGTTTTCTTCCGGACATGCTGGTGTGGTGGGAAACGAGCAGGCGGACAGATTGGCTGAGTCTGCACCCTTTGATAGATTATTGGTGCATGTTCAGGCAGATGTCGTCGTTTGGAATCGTGTGTATAGTGCAGAAGAACGGGAAAGATCCTCATGGCTTGGAGAGAATGGTGTTGCAGGGAGTGACCAGACGATCTGGCCGACACTCAAAACTCAGAGAAAAAGTCATACAGACATGTTACGAGACCGCTACAGGTACTTTTAGTATTGGGACTCTGCACTGGCTGTTGCAGATAAGCCCAGAGCATTATGGGTATGTCCTGAGTGCTGTGATGTCAGTTCTTGACTCAACTCATTCTTTTAATCTGATTGCCTCTTCTACCACTGATCTTTCCTGGTGTCATTATCTCTGTTGCCTCTCTTCTCATTATCTGCCTAAAGAACAGTTTGTCTCTTCCTTACATCTGTGTTTAGTGTTCTACTTTCATTAACCTCTTCCAGGAGATTGCTGACAGCTCTGGCTGTCCAGGCTATTTCCAACAATCCCTTGTCTGAAACCAAATCTCTGCTGCCTCCAAGCTCGTCCTAATATCTACATTTGTTTTGGTTTTTTTGTTGTTTTTTGGCTCACTCACTTTTAACCCAAGCGTTGTCCGTACACGTGCTACTACTTCTGGTACCCTGGACTGATTTTTGTGGATAAGCTTTCCCTATTACCAGTGTCCCTCAACATCAGTGAACCCACTCTGACTTCAGCAAGGTCTAATATCTAAAACATGTCATGTATTCATCTATGTATGTGCATATTCACATCACAGATAAATGAAAGAATACAAGCAAACCAAGGACTCAGAATCATTTTTTGCAACATAACTGCATTTATTTTGTTTCCAAAAATAGGCAAAAAAACCAAAGCAGATGTATACAATTCCCACTATATTACAAACACTAACAGTATTTACAAACGAACCATCAATATTCATCTGCTTATTGACATCAGAATAGATGAACGCATCACAAAATGTTATACTGAAACAAAATTGAAGAATTTCAAAGAAGGCAAAATGAAACAGAGAAAGCATATGAATAAAGCCAGCTTTTCAGGAATCAAATGTCAAGATTTTGGCATAATATTCATCCTATTGAAAGCAGACCATGTGGGTGTTTAAACAGTACCTGGCTATGATTGTTAGTACATGGCAGTCAAGTGTTGAAACTTTTCAATTTTACACAATGAATTACCGGATACCAAAATGTTCAGGACCAGCTTGCTAAGGCAGTGCTGTATTTATGCTAAACAAACAAATCTGAATGATATGGTATTTTCTGGTTAACATGTAATCATGAAACAACAAATAAAACAATAATTACACATAAACAGTATTAATCACTTCAAGTAAAATAAGACATGGCAATAAAATTATCACATAAGGCAGTTAACATAACCATAATAACAGTGTGTGAACTATGACCACCGGTGATAGGTACATGCAGGTGATTCAAGTCTATTTATGAAACAGGATTGTACATTTCTTTTGTTGACAGCAGACTGACAAACACTACACAGTGAAGTTCGTCTGAGTATAAACTATGTCTCTGAAGTCTTGAAAATAAAGATAAATAAACCCCGCTGGCTGGTTCACTTCTGAGACAGTTTGAAATAAACGTTCATGGTCAAGTGGAAGTCACTGTGTTTTTAGATCGGGTGCAGGGTTGGCAGCATTATCTGCTCTTGGGTGCAAATCTGCTCGCAGGAGCCCGGGTCGCTGAGCTATGGTTTTTGGAGAGCAATTTTCTAGTGTATACCACTGTACATTGCTGACACAGTCAGTCTGAAACGGGAAAAAGGCAAGTAAATATAAGCTTTAATTGCTAAGCTACAAGTGTTTTATCTGCTAACAGGCTAAACATATTTCACTTGGGTAAAACCAAACATATATAATCCTTTTAGCAATATCCTTTCCAATGTAAACATATTTGACCATTCAAAATGTTAACTGATTCAGTGCCAAACAAAAAGGTTTGGACCAAACATGGTGGACAATCAAATGAGCAAGTATTATAATGTAGATTTCCATTTGCTGGGCATTAAATTACAGAAGATACCAGGAAACAAAACAAATAACATGGTGACCATATTACAGGGTGTTTGTAAAGGCTCACTACACTTTGTATATAGAACAGCTGTGTGTTGGAGAGCATGTTTTCCATGTTGCAAACATACTCGCCAGCAAACAGCTGTTCTACATTCAAAGTGTAGTGAGACTTTACAAACACCCTGTATAATAATATATTGTCATCCTGTCCAAACGGGAGGTCATATTTGGCAATATACTATCCTAGGCAGTGAATCAGTTAAAATATAGGTACATGAACTACAGATGTATAGATGCATTTCTCATATTCAACAAGATACTTCAGCCTCTAAACATTCCTATGTATTTTAGGTAAGGATTACATACTATGACATGACTCTTCAGGTGCTGTTTGTGTTCATAAAATGTCAAAAAAATCACACATTAAGAAGATCTTTTTTGCTTTTTCTGTTACATGACACCTTGCATTTATTATAAAGATTAACAGTTTGGTATTGTTCATAGTGGATTAAAGCAGTAATGAATTGTAAGATATAATATGCCACACATGCTATTAGAAGAAGATCTACATGTCACCCAATCTGTACTGCAGCTAAATCACAACAATAGCTGTTTTTGTATTTTTTGGGATGATGAACTGATTGTAAAAGAACCTTAGCCAAAGTGTCTTCATTTGAACATTGCAGAAGGTAATTATTTGTATCCACCTCAGATGTTTCCAACATAGGGCTAGGTATTTCTACAAGAACCATGTTTTCTAATAATATCAAATGTCCCACTGATTCCTGGATAATGAGATTTAATATCTATCCTTCATGGATCAGATCCAATAACTGGTTGTACTTGTCAAAATATCCCATAACGAGAAAATTAAAACGACTAGAATGATTAGGAAACAACCTAGCCACAGGTAGACACAGCCTGCTCCATTGGATGGAATCTCTAACCAGAAAGTAAACCTTATTGCATAAATACCATAAATCTGGCACACTAATTTTTGAGTTAGGCATATAATTAGGTTTAAATATTGAGCACAACCCACTACTGGCAGCGCTGATCCTATTCTGGTATGAACCTAAGTCCCATCCACGTAAATGTGGAAGCACTATCTCGAGTTTTGCTCTCGTTTGAGCTCATCAGTAGTGCATATCCTTGACCGGACCCGGAAACAAACCCCAGATCACCAGCGTATGAAGCGGGTTCAAGATATTACACACATAATACACACTATTACACATATTATATGACAACTGGAACAAACAGTGGGGTGAAAAGGTAGGTAGACCAAGAAAAATGATGCTGGATGGACTCAGATGGTGGCATAGAGGAATATCATCAGCAGAGTTGATCCAGGGCACCAAAGACCGAGATTTGTGGAAAGATATGAATGACTATGCCAGAGGACAAGGCACATGATGATGATGTCTTCAAATAATCTTACACATAACTCTGTCACGCTGGTCTACTCATCTCACCTTTTTTTTAGATTTTGCTCATGTGAAGCGCTTGGCTGTCATCAATCAGGCAGAGTCAAATGAGGCATTGGGTACGACATTGCCATCATTTCCTCATAAAACTCGATGATTTTCTTGTCATTATTGCCACATCCTAGCTTGGGATACTGGAAATATAAAAACAATAGATTAATATTATTAAAAGCAAGTCACTAAATCATGAACAGCTACAACACTGCTACCTATTATGTTTCAATTACTATTTGCTGCCAGCGCTGCAATTTGTGATCCCACATACCGTGTTCAAAACACAGCTGCAGGCAGTTTGCAAGCTGGCCGCTTTGCATTGGTTTCCATTCAATGGTATGAGTGTCAATCGTTCAGAAAGTAATGGCAAACTACTGAATGTAACCTTGCCAAGAAATCACAACCAGCCAAAATATGCTGGCGTTGACTGTTACATCCTGTAAAGGATATGCAACTAACTACTATTTACTGGTGCCTTGAATCTAATACGAGGGTGGGTCAATAAGTAAGTTACACAGTTCTGTGGGATGGCAGGTAAATGTACTTGGTGTTTTCTACAAGTGTCATTAGATGACAGCAACATCGAACTTTATATTCCCGTTCATCAGGTGGCGCTAGGTGTCTCATGCGCATGTGCAGCGCATAAACAAAATGACGACTGTACTTACGGTGTGCAACCAAAGAGCAACGTCCTGTTGCGCATTTTTTGTGGGCATAAGGACTACATGCAAAGGGCATTCATAAGGAAATGCTTCCTGTTTATACTGACAAATGTTTGTCCCGTAAAGCGGTGGATAGCTGGGTAGAAAAATTTTCTCAAGGACGCTCTAAAACTGTTGATGAAATCCGATCTGGTAGTCCTGTTGAGATTGCAACAGAAGTATCCGTGCAGCGGGTGGAGGAGATGATTAGAGGTGACAGGCGAGTAACAATAGACTCTGTAGCATATACAATAGGGTGCTCACATGGTTCAGCATACAGTATAATGCATGATCGATTGACATTTCGCGAATGACACCAAAGTTGAATGTGAAGTGAAAATGTGGTTTATAAAACACAGCACGCATTTCTATGCAGCTGGTTTGGGAGGACTGATAAAATGATGGGCTAAGTGCATAAATGTTGGTGGAATTTATGTTGAGAAACAAATTTATTTATTTTTCTACAGCCATTTGTGACATTTATTGACTTCCCCTCGTATATAATGATGAGGAGAAATGGTTAAACCATGTACTGTGCAAACAATAACATAAAGATCAAACACGGCGATGGTCAAAACCATAAAGATTCCTTCTTCTTCTGGCCTGTGTCACCCAGTAGGGCCCAGATCCTCAAACAACCTATACTAAGTTGTTCTTGGCCTGTGTCACCCAGTGGGGCACGGACCCTCAAACAACCTATACTAAGTTGTTCTATCTTGTGTGATCGCCTGCAGCTCTCTACATGTCCTCCCATTATTATTCATCTCCTGCAGCCCTCTACATGTCCTCCCAGTTTTATTCATCTCCTGCAGCCCTCTACATGTCCTCCCATTATTATTCATCTCCTGCAGCCCTCTACATGTCCTCCCAGTTTTATTTATCTCCTGCAGCCCTCTACATGTCCTCCCAGTATTATTCATCTCCTGCAGCCCTCTACATGTCCTCCCAGTATTATTCATCTCCTGCAGCCCTCTACATGTCCTCCCAGTATTATTCATCTCCTGCAGCCCTCTACATGTCCTCCCATTATTATTCATCTCCTGCAGCCCTCTACATGTCCTCCCAGTATTATTCATCTCCTGCAGCTCTCTACATGTCCTCCCATTTTATTCATCTCCTGCAGCCCTCTACATGTCCTCCCAGTATTTATTCATCTCCTGCAGCCCTCTACATGTCCTCCCAGTATTATTCATCTCCTGCAGCCCTCTACATGTCCTCCCATTATTATTCATCTCCTGCAGCCCTCTACATGTCCTCCCAGTATTATTCATCTCCTGCAGCCCTCTACATGTCCTCCCAGTATTATTCATCTCCTGCAGCCCTCTACATGTCCTCCCAGTTATTATTCATCTCCTGCAGCCCTCTACATGTCCTCCCAGTATTATTTCATCTCCTGCAGCCCTCTACATGTCCTCCCAGTATTATTCATCTCCTGCAGCCCTCTACATGTCCTCCCAGTATTATTCATCTCCTGCAGCCCTCTACATGTCCTCCCAGTATTATTCATCTCCTGCAGCCCTCTACATGTCCTCCCAGTATTATTCATCTCCTGCAGCCCTCTACATGTCCTCCCAGTATTATTCATCTCCTGCAGCCCTCTACATGTCCTCCCATTATTATTCATCTCCTGCAGCCCTCTACATGTCCTCCCAGTATTATTCATCTCCTACAGCTCTCTACATGTCCTCCCAGTATTATTCATCTCCTACAGCTCTCTACATGTCCTCCCATTATTATTCATCTCCTGCAGCCCTCTACATGTCCTCCCAGTATTATTCATCTCCTGCAGCCCTCTAAATGTCCTCCCATTATTATTCATCTCCTGCAGCCCTCTACATGTCCTCCCAGTATTATTCATCTCCTACAGCCCTCTACATGTCCTCCCAGTATTATTCATCTCCGTCTGTAATTCTCTTCTCTATCTGTATTTAGATCTCCTGCTATTTTGTTTGTTTCGTGGGTTCCATACAAGAGAGTGTCTAGTTATACTGTTCTCAGATGTTATCAGTGTGGGTTGAGATAACTAAACCTACTTAACATACATGCTCACAATATACAAGTAAAACAGGTCTCATAGTTCAAGTATCTTGGAAGAGTTTTCATAGAAGATGCAAGATTTAACAAAGAAATAGAAACTGGATGTCAGAAGATAAATGCAGTAACTTACCACCTCTCACAAGAATTCAAGCATCCACACAGCATAGAAGTGAAGCGACAAGGGATAAATAGCATATTTCTACCACAACTCCGCTACCAGTGCTGTATAAACCACACGAGACGAAGCTCATCAAATGTGAAATTAAATGCTTGAGAAAAGCTGGTGGCTTCACTAGAACAGACAGAATTAGAAATAATGAATTAGAAACAGCTTTGAACCACTGCCTGCATAGAATCTATAGACAAAACAAAGTGGGTGGAACATTTACTGCTGCGTGCCTACAACTGAAAACACTCTGGCTGTAGAGCTAATAACAGACAATCAACCAGGTGAATAGACTATATCAAGAGTAAGGGACCCTTTCACACACATGCCTCGAGGTGTGTTGCCCACATTTTGACAATGGGTGATGTGGTCTATATTTCACACACATGCCTTGAGGTGTGTTGCCCACATTTTGACAATGGGTGATGTGGTCTATATTTCACACACATGCCTTGAGGTGTGTTGCCCACATTTTGACAATGGGTGATGTGATCAATATTTTTTTTGGCACTTGCTCGCTTTGAACTCAAGCATAATCCATACACACTAATTATAGTAATGATGAACTGAATTTTGCGTGTGGGTTAGCTTTCCCTTTTAACAGTGTTTCTCGTCATCAGGCAAACCCACTATGACTTCGGAGGTACTTGTAATTTACGTCCCCAAATCAAGGACAACAGGTCAACATTTTAGTCCAGCTGTGCGGTGTAGGGGCTGAACCGCTAACCTCAGCATCAGCACAGCAGATGTTTAAGAACACGTGCTTTTATCCATTCGACCATGCGGACCTGCATGTGGTCAATCAGGACAGTCACCTTTACCCCCAGGAAGTTTCCTGGCACCCATTTTAGGTTGGATTGACCAGGAATCCCAGGTCAGTCTGTACAATTCTGTCTCAGTGGGGATTCGAACACATAATCACTGAGAAAGCAAGCCCGCGTGCTAGCCACTGTCCCATATCCAGAGTATAATGCACAAACACAGACTCAATGCAGTCTATGTCCATTTGTTCCAGATAAACATCTACACTCCGCCGCACTTTTTATTTTACAGTAATGGTGTACATAAAATTCATCATCTGTACCAGAACAGGCGGATCATCTCTGAAACAGGGGGTTATGGGCAAGATGATCAGCTTCATTGCACCCTTTTATTTCCCACATGGCTCAGCCTTCTTTCTGCCTGACACATGTTGCACACAGCACACACTGTAGCTCCAGCGACGAACCCAACAGGTCACCGAAAAAAATTGCACCCACTAATCGAATGACGGAGTCCAAAAACGAACCCATTACCTTTACAGTGCAAGGGAGGTGGCTTGACTCCTTCCCCGCAGAGACCACTCTTTGATAAAAGAAGGACAGATGCACTTGATCTTCTAACCTCATACACCTAACTTCCTAACCTGGTGTATCATCTGCCAAAACCAGTTATAAATGCACAAAGTAAATGCTTCTTACCTGCAACAGCACACAGCTTGTATCAGCAGGATTGCCATGCACACACCCTGCACGAATTCTCTCCATCTGTTTGCGTATAAGTGCAGCAAGTTTAGCTTCGTCATCCAGTTCAATGATGATGATGCTGTTCTCTCGACAGAAGGCCTGGATTAGCATCTGATGGATGTGAACACTGACATTGTGAGTTCTTGGCAAAATACAGATCATAATAGAGCCTGGATATCTGAAAATATACAGGCAAAATACAGATCATAACAGAGCCTGGACACCTGAAAATATACAGGCAAAAAATATGTTTCAAACCAGAAGTAAGCACTGACAATATTGTACATCATTTTGTCATCATTACCATCATCATTTGCCAGCCAAACGGCATAGGCGTTCATTTCTTCTCCATAAATATTGGTCCTTGATGTTCTGGATCAATTCTACAGCTGACATTCAAGCATCATTTCTCTTGGTCACTGTTTTCACCCATCATTTTTTTTTCAGTATATTAAACAAGTAAAAGTAGCCGTTTTATTATTTTATACACCATTTTGAGGTTATGATGTTAAGCCCATATTTTAAATGACGGTACACAGGGTCAAGTATTATGCCAGCCATTTTCACTTTCCTACCTCTTAATTCTCTATGAGCTCTATTGGTGTGAAAGAAAGCCAGCCATGCAACATCTAGGATAACACCCAGCCATTGGGCTGGTAGGCAGCTCCCTTATTTTACATATATTTCCCACAAATATAACATCAACAACATATAACTATGTACATAATGTATGGGATATTGTAACAGTTATCTTTTATAACCCAAAACGTACACACTAAACAAACAACAGAAAGTATCCCCTTAGTCAAACTTATATTTCTGAATTTGTTGTCTTCATTTTGGATTTCTCAGTTATGACGTGGTAATTTCAAGGTTTTTTGCCTCATTTTTCGATTTCCTCAAGCTTTTATGAACCATGAAATTCTAAATAAATATTACCAGAATGTACCATTTTCAAGGTCGGCAGCAACCTGTTCACAACATTTATTATTTTATTGTAATATGTTGCTTCAAACATGTTTGCAACTTCTCTCTTCTGTGTTGCTCCTGATACTAATTTATGTCTTAGTCTTATAAAATCATCCCCGTGCGATCTATGGGAGAAGACTTGAGTACTTGTGGAGATATCTGTGTGCTGATCTATGGGGGAAGACTGGAGCACTTATGGAGATATCTGTGTGT
This sequence comes from Cepaea nemoralis, assembly GCA_014155875.1. Taxonomy (NCBI): domain Eukaryota; kingdom Metazoa; phylum Mollusca; class Gastropoda; order Stylommatophora; family Helicidae; genus Cepaea; species Cepaea nemoralis. The sequence goes on along the minus strand of JACEFZ010024371.1, from coordinate 412,575 downwards.
GATCTATGGGAGAAGACTGGGTCACTTATGGAGATATCTGTGTGTGATCTAGGAGAAGACTGGAGCACTTATGGGGACATCTGTGTGTGATCTATGGGAGGAGACTGGAGCACTTATAGAGATAGTTGTGTGTGATCTATGGGAGAATACTGGAGCACATATGGAGATATCCTGTGTGTGATCTATGGGAGAATACTGGAGCACATATGGAGATATCCTGTGTGTGATCTATGGGAGAATACTGGAGAACATATGGAGATATCCTGTATGTGATCTATGGGAGAATATTGGAGCACTTATAGAGATATCCTGTGTGTGGTCTATGGGAGAATACCGGAGCACATATGGAGATGTCCTGTGTGTGATCTATGGGAGAATACTGGAGCACTTATAGAGATATCCTGTGTGTGATCTATGGGAGAATACTGGAGCACTTATAGAGATATCCTGTGTGTGGTCTATGGGAGAAGACTGGAGCACTTATGGAGATATCTGTGTGTGATCTATGGGAGGAGACTGGGGCACTTATGGAGATATCTGTGTGTGATCTATGGGAGGAGACTGGAGCACTTATGGAGATATCTGTGTGTGATCTATGGGAGGAGACTGGAGCATGGAGATATCTGTGTGTGATCTATGGGAGGAGACTGGAGCATGGAGATATCTGTGTGTGATCTATGGGAGGAGACTGGAGCACTTATGGAGATATCTGTGTGTGATCTATGGGAGAAGACTGGAGTATGGAGATATCTGTGTGTGATCTGTGGGAGGAGACTGGAGCATGGAGATATTCTGTGTGTGATCTATGGGAGGAGACTGGAGCACTTATAGATATCTGTGTGTGATCTATGGGAGGAGACTGGAGCACTTATGGAGATATCTGTGTGTGATCTATGGGAGGAGACTGGAGCACTTATGGAGATATCTGTGTGTGATCTATGGGAGGAAGACTGGAGCACTTATGGAGATATCTGTGTGTGATCTATGGGAGGAGACTGGAGCACTTATGGAGATATCTGTGTGTGATCTATGGGAGGAGACTGGAGCACTTATGGAGATATCTGTGTGTGATCTATGGGAGGAGACTGGAGCACTTATGGAGATATCTGTGTGTGATCTATGGGAGGAGACTGGAGCACTTATGGAGATATCTGTGTGTGATCTATGGGAGGAGACTGGAGCACTTATGGAGATATCTGTGTGTGATCTATGGGAGGAGACTGGAGCACTTATGGAGATATCTGTGTGTGATCTATGGGAGGAGACTGGAGCACTTATGGAGATATCTGTGTGTGATCTATGGGAGGAGACTGGAGCACTTATGGAGATATCTGTGTGTGATCTATGGGAGGAGACTGGAGCACTTATGGAGATATCTGTGTGTGATCTATGGGAGGAGACTGGAGCACTTATGGAGATATCTGTGTGTGATCTATGGGAGGAGACTGGAGCACTTATGGAGATATCTGTGTGTGATCTATGGGAGGAGACTGGAGCACTTATGGAGATATCTGTGTGTGATCTATGGGAGGAGACTGGAGCACTTATGGAGATATCTGTGTGTGATCTATGGGAGGAGACTGGAGCACTTATGGAGATATCTGTGTGTGATCTATGGGAGGAGACTGGAGCACTTATGGAGATATCTGTGTGTGATCTATGGGAGGAGACTGGAGCACTTATGGAGATATCTGTGTGTGATCTATGGGAGGAGACTGGAGCACTTATGGAGATATCTGTGTGTGATCTATGGGAGGAGACTGGAGCACTTATGGAGATATCTGTGTGTGATCTATGGGAGGAGACTGGAGCACTTATGGAGATATCTGTGTGTGATCTATGGGAGGAGACTGGAGCACTTATGGAGATATCTGTGTGTGATCTATGGGAGGAGACTGGAGCACTTATGGAGATATCTGTGTGTGATCTATGGGAGGAGACTGGAGCACTTATGGAGATATCTGTGTGTGATCTATGGGAGGAGACTGGAGCACTTATGGAGATATCTGTGTGTGATCTATGGGAGTAGACTGGAACACTCTTGGAGATATTCTATGTGTGATCTATGGGGGAAGACTGGAGCACTTATGGAGATATCTGTGTGTGATCTATGGGAGGAGACTGGAGCACTTATGGAGATATCTGTGTGTGATCTATGGGAGGAGACTGGAGCACTTATGGAGATATCTGTGTGTGATCTATGGGAGGAGACTGGAGCACTTATGGAGATATCTGTGTGTGATCTATGGGAGGAGACTGGAGCACTTATGGAGATATCTGTGTGTGATCTATGGGAGGAGACTGGAGCACTTATGGAGATATCTGTGTGTGATCTATGGGAGGAGACTGGAGCACTTATGGAGATATCTGTGTGTGATCTATGGGAGGAGACTGGAGCACTTATGGAGATATCTGTGTGTGATCTATGGGAGGAGACTGGAGCACTTATGGAGATATCTGTGTGTGATCTATGGGAGGAGACTGGAGCACTTATGGAGATATCTGTGTGTGATCTATGGGAGGAGACTGGAGCACTTATGGAGATATCTGTGTGTGATCTATGGGAGGAGACTGGAGCACTTATGGAGATATCTGTGTGTGATCTATGGGAGGAGACTGGAGCACTTATGGAGATATCTGTGTGTGATCTATGGGAGGAGACTGGAGCACTTATGGAGATATCTGTGTGTGATCTATGGGAGGAGACTGGAGCACTTATGGAGATATCTGTGTGTGATCTATGGGAGGAGACTGGAGCACTTATGGAGATATCTGTGTGTGATCTATGGGAAGAGACTGGAGCACTTATGGAGATATATGTGTGTGATCTATGGGAAGAGACTGGAGCACTTATGGAGATATCTGTGTGTGATCTATGGGAGGAGACTGGAGCACTTATGGAGATATCTGTGTGTGATCTATGGGAAGAGACTGGAGCACTTATGGAGATATCTGTGTGTGATCTATGGGAGGAGACTGGAGCACTTATAGATACCTGTGTGTGATCTATGGGAGAGACTGGAGCACTTATGGAGATATCTGTGTGTGATCTATGGGAGGAGACTGGAGCACTTATGGAGATATCTGTGTGTGATCTATGGGAGGAGACTGGAGCACTTATGGAGATATCTGTGTGTGATCTATGGGAGGAGACTGGAGCACTTATGGAGATATCTGTGTGTGATCTATGGGAGGAGACTGGAGCACTTATGGAGATATCTGTGTGTGATCTATGGGAGGAGACTGGAGCACTTATGGAGATATCTGTGTGTGATCTATGGGAGGAGACTGGAGCACTTATGGAGATATCTGTGTGTGATCTATGGGAGGAGACTGGAGCACTTATGGAGATATCTGTGTGTGATCTATGGGAGGAGACTGGAGCACTTATGGAGATATCTGTGTGTGATCTATGGGAGGAGACTGGAGCACTTATGGAGATATCTGTGTGTGATCTATGGGAGGAGACTGGAGCACTTATGGAGATATCTGTGTGTGATCTATGGGAGGAGACTGGAGCACTTATGGAGATATCTGTGTGTGATCTATGGGAGGAGACTGGAGCACTTATGGAGATATCTGTGTGTGATCTATGGGAGGAGACTGGAGCACTTATGGAGATATCTGTGTGTGATCTATGGGAGGAGACTGGAGCACTTATGGAGATATCTGTGTGTGATCTATGGGAGGAGACTGGAGCACTTATGGAGATATCTGTGTGTGATCTATGGGAGGAGACTGGAGCACTTATGGAGATATCTGTGTGTGATCTATGGGAGGAGACTGGAGCACTTATGGAGATATCTGTGTGTGATCTATGGGAGGAGACTGGAGCACTTATGGAGATATCTGTGTGTGATCTATGGGAGGAGACTGGAGCACTTATGGAGATATCTGTGTGTGATCTATGGGAGGAGACTGGAGCACTTATGGAGATATCTGTGTGTGATCTATGGGAGGAGACTGGAGCACTTATGGAGATATCTGTGTGTGATCTATGGGAGGAGACTGGAGCACTTATGGAGATATCTGTGTGTGATCTATGGGAGGAGACTGGAGCACTTATGGAGATATCTGTGTGTGATCTATGGGAGAGACTGGAGCACTTATGGAGATATCTGTGTGTGATCTATGGGAGGAGACTGGAGCACTTATAGATATCTGTGTGTGATCTATGGGAGGAGACTGGAGCACTTATGGAGATATCTGTGTGTGATCTATGGGAGAGACTGGAGCACTTATGGAGATATCTGTGTGTGATCTATGGGAGGAGACTGGAGCACTTATGGAGATATCTGTGTGTGATCTATGGGAGGAGACTGGAGCACTTATGGAGATATCTGTGTGTGATCTATGGGAGGAGACTGGAGCACTTATGGAGATATCTGTGTGTGATCTATGGGAGGAGACTGGAGCACTTATGGAGATATCTGTGTGTGATCTATGGGAGAAGACTGGAGCACTTATGGAGATATCTGTGTGTGATCTATGGGAGAGACTGGAGCACTTATGGAGATATCTGTGTGTGATCTATGGGAGGAGACTGGAGCACTTATAGATATCTGTGTGTGATCTATGGGAGGAGACTGGAGCACTTATGGAGATATCTGTGTGTGATCTATGGGAGGAGACTGGAGCACTTATGGAGATATCTGTGTGTGATCTATGGGAGGAGACTGGAGCACTTATGGAGATATCTGTGTGTGATCTATGGGAGGAGACTGGAGCACTTATGGAGATATCTGTGTGTGATCTATGGGAGGAGACTGGAGCACTTATGGAGATATCTGTGTGTGATCTATGGGAGGAGACTGGAGCACTTATGGAGATATCTGTGTGTGATCTATGGGAGGAGACTGGAGCACTTATGGAGATATCTGTGTGTGATCTATGGGAGGAGACTGGAGCACTTATGGAGATATCTGTGTGTGATCTATGGGAGGAGACTGGAGCACTTATAGATATCTGTGTGTGATCTATGGGAAGAGACTGGAGCACTTATGGAGATATCTGTGTGTGATCTATGGGAGGAGACTGGAGCACTTATGGAGATATCTGTGTGTGATCTATGGGAGGAGACTGGAGCACTTATGGAGATATTCTGTGTGTGATCTATGGGAGAAGACTGGAGCACTTATGGAGATATTCTGTGTGTGATCTATGGGAGAAGGCTGGAGCACTTATGGAGATATCTGTGTGTGATCTATGGGAGAAGACTGGAGCACTTATGGAGATATCTGTGGTGTAGATCTATGGGAGAAGACTGAGCACTTATGGAGATATTCTGTGGTTGTGATCTATGGGAGAAGAACTGGAGCACTTATGGGGAGGATAATTCCTGTTGTGTGATCTATGGGAGGACGACTGGGAGCACTTATGGAGATATTCTTAGTGTGTGATCTATGGGCAGAAGACTGGAGCACTTACTGGAGGTAGTCTGTGTTGGGATCTATGGGAGAAGACTGGAGCACTTATGGAGATATTCTGTGTGTGATCTATGGGAGAAGATTGGAGCACTTATGGAGATATTCTGTGTGTGATCTATGGGGGAAGACTGGAACACTCATGGAGATACCCTATGCAATTTAAGTAATCCTCTACAAACCAAACTAAATTTTAAACATTGCAATAAAAACAAACTTACGTGTGCAACAGTTCCCCACAGGCAGCCATGCCACATGTAAGGCCCTTACGTTTGAAGGCCTGTTTGATGGATGCTTTCAGTGCATGACTCATGGTCTTCAGCCTCCTGAAAAATACACATTTGGAAGAACTTGTTAAAACAATATAAGAACATCAGATACTTCTTGATGCAATCAAACAATACAAGAAAGCTGCTGTCATCAAGCGAAAACAGCACCTCACAATATTTTATTGGGAAAGGAATGATGATGATGACCATGAGCCTGATGACCCTGAAAAGAAATGTTTCCCCTTCATTTCATCTCTCTCTCAATCCCTCTCTCTCTCTATCTCTCCCTCTTTCCTTTCACCGACCCACCTCTATCTATCTATCCATCCCTCCCTCTATTCCACCCTCCCTCCCTCCATTCCTCTGTCTGTCCCTCCCTCCCTCCCATCCATCCACCCACCCATGCATCCATTGATTCCTCCATCCATCCATCCCTCCCTTCCCTCCCATCCATCCATCCCTCCCTCCCTCCTTCCCATCCATTCATCCATCTATCCATCCATCCATTGATTCCTCCATCCGTCCCCCACCCACTCACCCACCCATACATCCATCTATCTATCCATCCATCCATCCATCCATCTATTTGTTATAGTTCAACTTTGCAGCTTAGTGATTTATGTGTAGGTGTCAAAAAACCTTCATGAACAGGAGTGAAGCAAATGACAACGATGACTACAATTAATGAACTCTATAACTATATAAAGCCTGACAGTGCACACCACTTGATATTGACTCATTCAGTTTTGTTACAGTTAGATACATCAGTAAGGCTATAACTTACAGGAAGATCATAACATAAAGCTGCACTGTCATAGGTCACTGCGTGCAGGCAGTGTACGTGCTATCCTTCCCATTTCAACTGCACATTAATTCAACGGGTAATGAAAATAATATTAGGCAACATTCATCCCTGCCTTCTGTCAGGTGCAGTTTTTGCCTGATCTAAGCTGCATATTAGCCGGCTCCGTGGCCAAAGGCTTGCGAACGCGGTTCGTAAGCTGCTTACCAGGCGTTCGAAACGCAGCCACGACCGATTTGTGCAGCAGACCGTGTCGCGTTGTGCTATAACGTGTTGGTACGGGAGCCGGTCGTTCAGAAAGCAATGGCAAACTACTGAACGTAAAAACTTGCCTAGTACATCAACAGCAGCTGAAAAATGCTGGTGTTGACTGCAACGTCCTGCAAGGGATATGCAACTTTAAAAAAAAAAAAAAAGCTACATATTACAATACATTTGGCAGTTTAAAAATCAAATCAAGAACCTTGAATATGCATAAATCAGTGTCATGTGCCAAACATCAAATAGTGCTTACTAATCAGTAAGTGGCTTTGTCTTGAGTGACGTTTGTAAACCTTTCATTCACAACAATGCATTGGCATTGGTATTCTTTATTATAATTATTAACTTTATAAAGTTATGATTTAACTTAAATTTAATAATAACATTAATAACTTTATCGTTCATCTGCATTGCTATCAGTGCATAATGTCTGGAACCATGGTCAAGGAACTTTGTTCGCATACACAGTGTATCCCTAAGCATGAAAACAAACGTATGCACAACGTTTACCTGCAGACTGTCGTTCTCACGTTCTGTTTGTTGTCACCGCTGCACCTGACAACGTGCATCTGACAACTCTGGAATTGTGAAACTAGTCAATTCGAAGAAAAAATAAAAGAACTAAAGAAATGCTCACCTTGCATCGACAGTATTTTCCTTATCCATATTGTCTGGAAGTGTCATGCTGGTTCGAGAAGATGCAGTAATTACTCAATGAACGCACAAGACTAGCCAGCTTCTCTTTGCAAACAAGTCTGATTATTACAGCAACAGACACAGAACTGCTGATTCACGGATTGCACCATCCTCTAAAAATAGTATCTGACTAGAAGCGCGGGCGCTGATTGGCTGCTTTAATCATGTGGAATAAAAGCTACATTGCTATTGGTTTAAGGTTAACCTTATGAAATCCACCCTTGGTTATACAAGGCGCTGGGATTTCCCAGGGATTGATCTTGAGGATGATGCAGTTTCCTGCAGGAGATCTTGAGGATGATGCAGAGATTACTGAAAGAAAGTTGCTTCAATAATCCTCACTTGTTGAACAATATTTGACAAAGCTTCTTCCGAAGAAGCCGATGAAAATTACTGTGGTTTGAACATTCGCTGACGATGCATCAAAGAAACAAGGATCATCATCGAGTGCCCTGCCAGCTGGCGTAGGCGTTCAAGGCCCCCCACAGATCTCGGTCTTTGATGTACTGGATCAACTCTGCTGCTGATATTCCACCCTGCCACCGTCTCAATCCATCCAGCATTATTTACCTTGGTCTGCCACTACCTCTCTTCCCTTAGATCTTTCCAGTTGTCCACGATGTTCTTCAATGTCTTCTCATCACATGAACCACAGAAAGCTGTTTGTCTTTTTATTATTGTTGTATATAGTGTTCTAGTTTCATTAGCCTCTTTCGGGCAATCGTTGTTAGTTACAGTGGCAGTCCAATGAATTCGCAATATTCGTGTCAGGAACCACATCTCTGTTGCTTCTAATTGAAGAAACAATGTATACATAATATTGAAACACATAATCTGAACGGCAGCAGAATAAACCTACACGTAAGATGGTGTTGGGGTGACAAGATGTAACATATAACTGACTGAGAGCAGAATAAACCTACACGTAAGATGATGGTGGGGTGACATGATGTAACATATAACTGACTGAGAGCAGAATAAACCTACACGTAAGATGGTGTTGGGGTGACATGATGTAACATATAACTGACTGAGAGCAGAATAAACCTACACGTAAGATGGTGTTGGGGTGACATGATGTAACATATAACTGGCTGAGAGCAGAATAAACCTACACGTAAGATGGTGGTGGGGTGACATGATGTAACATATAACTGACTGAGAGCAGAATAACCTACACGTTAAGATGGTGTTGGGGTTGACATGATGTAACATATAACTGACTGAGAGCAGAATAAACCTACACGTAAGATAGTGGTGGAGTGACACGATGTAACATATAACTGACTGAGAGCAGAATAAACCTACACGTAAGATGGTGTTGGGGTGACATGATGTAACATATAACTGACTGAGAGCAGAATAAACCTACACGTAAGATAGTGGTGGAGTGACACGATGTAACATATAACTGACTGAGAGGCAGAAAAACCTACACGTAAGATGGTGTTGGGGGTGACATGATGTAACATATAACTGACTGAGAGCAGAATAAACCTACAAGTAAGATGGTGTTGGGGTGACATGATGTAACATATAACTGACTGAGAGCAGAATAAACCTACACGTAAGATGGTGGTGGGGTGACATGATGTAACATATAACTGACTGAGAGCAGAATAAACCTACACGTAAGATGGTGGTGGGGTGACACGATGTAACATATAACTGACTGAGAGCAGAATAAACCTACACGTAAGATGGTGGTGGGGTGACATGATGTAACATATAACTGACTGAGAGCAGAATAAACCTACACGTAAGATGGTGGTGGGGTGACATGATGTAACATATAACTGACTGAGAGCAGAATAAACCTACACGTAAGATGGTGTTGGGGTGACATGATGTAACATATAACTGACTGAGAGCAGAATAAACCTACACGTAAGATGGTGTTGGGGTGACACGATGTAACATATAACTGACTGAGAGCAGAATAAACCTACACGTAAGATGGTGTGGGGTGACATGATGTAACATATAACTGACTGAGAGCAGAATAAACCTACACGTAAGATGGTGTTGGAGTGACATGATGTAACATATAACTGACTGAGAGCAGAATAAACCTACACGTAAGATGGTGGTGGGGTGACACTGATGTAACATATAACTGACTGAGAGCAGAATAAACCTACACGTAAGATGGTGGTTGGGGTGACATGATGTAACATATAACTGACTGAGAGCAGAATAAACCTACACGTAAGATGGTGTTGGGGTGACATGATGTAACATATAACTGACTGAGAGCAGAATAAACCTACACGTAAGATGGTGGTGGAGTGACATGATGTAACATATAACTGACTGAGAGCAGAATAAACCTACACGTAAGATGGTGGTGGGGTGACACGATGTAACATATAACTGACTGAGAGCAGAATAAACCTACACGTAAGATGGTGTTGGGGTGACATGATGTAACATATAACTGACTGAGAGCAGAATAAACCTACACGTAAGATGATGGTGGGTGTCACCGCCTCACCTTCAGATATATTATTAGAGGGCTGCAACTCCAGCCCAAGGGATAGCATCGAGTCGCTCAGGACCCAAGTAATCTAGAACCTTCTCGAAAGAGCTGGTCATCGAGTCCATGGTTCCGTGGACACTGATGTGGCCCGCCTAATGCGGGGTCCACGAGGAACTCGGACAGAGTTACCGCCCGTGTCGAATTAGGACACGAGGTGACCGGCAGAGGACAGGCGGACTTGAGAGAGGCAACAAGGCCTGCCTGAGAGGGACTCAATAGATATTCATAGATATATATATACATAGGCTAGATAGTGTGCTAGATTGTTGTATGACAACTCTGTGTTTGAGATTAACTATCTGTGATATGTAATATGCGTCAACGCATACTGTAAATGTATATACAATAAATATTTGATTCTCATAGTGAGCAGATTTATTGTTGCCTGTATGAACCCAAGTTCAGTTACCTAGATAAGAGCAAGATGATGACAGGCTTTTTGGGGGCTAGTTTTCCGGTTTTGGCATAAAATGTTTTCTGAAAGTTCTATTAATTGCCATGTAAAATTACTTAATTGATCATATCACATTGATTTGTTTAAATCAAAAAAAGAATTGTTAACTTTACAAGTTTACAAAATAAAGTAGTAGCTATCTAGCGATAAAATAGAATTAATCTGAGTCCCTCAGCAACGTCACAGCAGTGCCTTCTAATTGTGCCTCATTATTGTTATTCTGTACACTATTTTTGACATGACTGTGACATTTTATGACCGTTACTAATGTTTTCTCACTCTACGAGCAGATTGTTCCGCAAATAGTGCCGCGTGCAACCCATGTAACTTTTCCAACAGTGATGAGAGTACAAGACAACATCCAGTTCTGGGATTGAAAGCTAAGTTTCATGTCATACCCATTGTAACTCTAAGCTGTACTTCTCATCTTTCATCAATGTATTATTTCGTTTCATATTGATTTGGTTGCATATTCATAACCTTGCATTTTGATTTACACATTAATAATTAAGGGAGTTAACCAAATTTTCGACAACACAACAATTTTTCTAAGGGATTTAACTCTATAAACATTACAAACAAGTAAAACACAACGTTATTATGTGGCCACACCATCCCTATTTCAAATGAAACAGCAAACGCTGCTTTGTCATCTACAGGCAAGCTAGCTTTTTCTACAGGGTTTGTAAACAACAAAAAGTGCACATTAATTCGCGATTCCGGCGCAACGCTCTGTGGGGTTAAGAAAACATTAATAGATACTAAAGACTACACAAACAAACATGTGACTTGTCGCACATTCTCAGGTACGATAGAGAGATACCCCCTTGCTCTGGTCGAAATTCGAACACCGTTCATATCTGGACAAGTGTTGTGCGCTGTCCTTGACAACCCAGTCGCTGATATATTCTTTGGTAATTTACCCAACATACATCCATGCTCTGAAAGGAAATGAAAAAGTGGGAGCAAAAACACGGTACTCCACCACACAAACAGCGACGCTAAGAGAAACACCATTCTTGCTTGTCTCATTCTGCCAAATACCAAGGGAGACAACCACTCAGGTAATTCAGAAAGAATTCACCGAGGTGTTACAATGCAGGGGCGTCGAATCTATGAACGACACGACCGAATTAAAACCTCGAATTGAGGATGCTACCGAGCTACCAAGTACCAAACCTGTAGATGTGCAACAAACACACAACACACAAACGCAATCACACGACAGACAACCCACAAAACCAACACTGACCAACTGCAGGAATCATTAGAAATAGTAGCGCCAAACTCAACTAACATCAATTTGGAAACGAACAGAAAAATGACCCTACACTTACACCATACTTTAAGTTAGTAGGACTTAAACCAAAATTAACAAAGAACGCATCGTGGACATTTAGGCTACAGAACAACATCTTAACTAGGTTTTACACAACACAACAGACCACGATACAGCAAGTAGTCTTACACAAGCTCATCGAGACAAAGTTCTAAAAATAGCCCATGACTCCCCTTTTGGAGGTCATATGGGGTATGAAAAGACCAGGGCTAGGGTCCTCACTCAGTTTTATTGGCCAAAGTTTTGCCAAGATATAAAAACTTTCTGTAGATCTTGTGATATATGTCAGAAACTGGTGAAAAAGGGGAAAAACCCTACAGCAGAAGTCCAATCAACGACAACTGCCTCGAGGCCTTTCCAAATCGTGGCAGTTGACCTAGTAGGTCCGTTGAATCACATATCAAATAAGGGGAATAGATATATTTTTACTCTTATTGATTTATGTACAAGGTGGCCCGAAATGCTTCCATTAAGATCTATCTCCTCTAAGGATGTGACGGACATATTACTAAACATTTTCTCCCGTTTTGGCTTCCCGGAGAAAATCATTTCTGATAGAGGAACCCAGTTCATATCGAATGCCACCCAATCAGTAACTAAGTTACTAGGCATCAAGCAGTGTTTCACCAGTCCCTATCGACCGGCCGCAAATGGTATCTGCGAGAAACTAAATGGGGACCTGAAACATATGCTATCCAAAGTGACAGCTGAAAATCCAGCCGATTGGGACATACTTCTCCCAACGGTGCTGTTCGCATATAGAGAAGTCCCACAGTCAAGTACAGGGTTCTCTCCCTTCGAATTGATGTATGGAGCGACCCAAGAGGACCTCTCACCATTTATAAAGAGATAATATCACAACCTGTAGATATCCAACTTCCCATTTCTACCTATGATTTGGTCACTGATACCAGAGACAAAATCATACGTTCCTGTATATTGGCCAGAACATCACTACAGGAGAAAGGTTTTAAATACAGGCAGTACGCCAATAGAGGTGCAAAAACAATTGTGCTAAATCCAGGTCAGGATATTTTACTACTCCTACCTGACAAAAGAGATTTACTGTCAACCTCTTGGCAGGGACCTTTTAAGATCATAAGAAGAATTTCAGAAGTAGATTACGAAATCTCATTAAATGGAAAGTTGAAAATATTCCATGTAAATATGTTGAAACCATACTATGCTAGACAGGACAACGAGACAAATGAACTGACGCAACGAACTGGTGACACAGACGAAACGACAATTTCCCGACGAAATGACACCTCGACAAACGAAGCATCGTTAACGACACACTCTTACGACGACGAAAACGACGAAGACATATGGACATTACTGACAATCTGTGATATCGACAACGACGACAAATTTGACGACATATTGACAACGATTGATCTCGACGACGACGACAATGACATTGAAGACGATTTACAAACAGTAGCATCTGTGATAAATCAGACAGACGTGGACAATACTGAAATCCCTGTACCAATCATGACTGACGACAGAAGTATAAATGACATACATATCTCTGACACTTTGACACAACAACAGCGACAAGACATTTTTGACTATCCTTGACGAGTATAAAGCTATCTTTTCTAACAAACCTGGACGCACTGATAAATAACACATTCAATTGTGCTGACGGATCTCAGACCAGTCAAATGTAGACCATATTCTATTCCTCTCATTACAGATCTAATTTTAGATAAAGAAATTTTTGACTTAGAGAAGAATGGCATTATTCAAAATCGATGTCTCAATATTCTTCACCGATTGTCCTGGTGAAAAAGAAAGACCAGACAATCCGCTTGTGCATCGACTATAGGGTATTAAATACAAGAACAACAACGGATGCAGAGCCTATGAACAGTTGTGAAGATCTTATTTTAAATATGGCTCAATCATCCTTATTTTCTAAGACAGATTTAGCGAAAGGATATTGGCAAGTTCCACTACACCCTTCTTGTAGACATATAACAGCATTCGCAACACTCTCGGTTTGTACGAATGGCTATATCTTCCTTTTGGCCTGAAGAACGCACCGGCCACATTTGTGAGACTAACAAGATTGTTATTACACGGAATTAAAGATGTAGTAGCCTATATTGATGATATATGCGTTCATTCTTCTGATATGACTTCTCACTTACTTACTCTCAAACAAGTCTTCAACCAAATCTCTCTTTTTGGACTTTACTATCAAACCTTCCAAGGTTGAAATAGGTTATACACAAATAGACTTCCTTGGTCATAGAATTTCTGAAGGTAAATTGTTTGACTGATGATAAAATTGTTTCCAAGATCCTTAATCTAGAAGTTCCTACCACAAAGAAACAGATTAGAAGTCTACTAGGTCTTATTAACTATTTATTCTAAATTTCATTCCACATTGGGCAGAACTCTCCTCAGTATTTTCTGATATGTTAACTAAAGATCATCCATCAAAATTTGTAAAAGTACCAGCTTAGATGATGCAATGTGTAGATTGAAACATATTTTTTCTAATCCACCAGTCTTACGATTACCCAACATAATTTACCCTTTATTTTGACCACAGATGCTAGCGCTATCGCAATAGGAGGATGTTTAATGCAGGAAGTGGATGGCGTTACGACACCCGATTCTCTACGTGAGCCGCAAACTAAAGAAGGCTGAGACTCGTTATGCCACAGTGGAATTGGAGTGTTTAAGCCTAGTGTTCTGTATATTGAGATTATCTAAGTTCCTCTTGGGGAGTCATTTTGTTGGTCCTCACAGACAGTTCGCCATTATTAGTCCTTAACCATGGGTCGCCCAAAAACCACCGGTTACAACGATGTGTCTTCTACTTCAAGATTTCGACTTCGAAATCCGCCATATCAAGGGCACCGATAATATTATGGCTGACCTTTTATCACGGCAGACAAATGCGCCAGTTAGAATGACTCTTATCACATCAACCATTAGCCATACTATAACTGTGATACTTTTAGTCGGTTGCATATAACAGTGTAACTCTACACCTGCTAGAGTACTCTCAGTGATTAGGTTACTTACGACACCCATGAACATGATACATTAAGAACTATACATTAAGACCATCTATACGTTAAGAGTTATACTTAAGAACTATACTATCAAGTGCCTAAGCTCTAGAACGATTCCAGCAAGAAACGGTAACTGTGTTTGTTTCAACCAATTATATCAACCAGTGAACTGACTCTGAATACTGTAATATTTCATACGGAACATTGAGAACAATCCATACTTGCTGTTGCTACGAAATTTTGCAAACAGCCGAAACAGAACGACATCGACTACAACACTCAAGAGACAACCATACTAACTTTGACATTCATGGCATAACACACTAACGACAGGAGGACAACGCGCACATCATCGTTGGATTTATTTAGTTATCTAATTAATTAATTACTTTAGGATTAAATATGTATTATATTTGCATTAATGATGTATATAAATTGTGTTAACCTGTAATGTGTACATATTCTACTTTAATATTACAGGCGGTGACATTCATAGGCTAAAGAACCGTCCTATACAATTGTCTCTAGTTAAATTATAACCTATTTTTCATTCATCGTACAAAAAGTACGTATTTTCTAAAAGGGCAAATATCGCCTAGCCCATTTTTTCTAAGGGCAATAACACTTACCTCAACTTTAATCATATATTTTAACCAAATACTATTATGTATGAAAGGTGAGTGAATGACTGCGTGAAAGGATTAAATGAGAGAACGATACACTTGGCGGACAAATTGTACGCAAAACGTATTTATTGTAATTTGTCTGCGTCTTTCATGTAAAATTGCATGACTTGTCTAATTTGTCAATACATGTGTAGTACTTAGTTTAATAGTGAGTTTAATTTAATAGTCAATGTAATATACTTAGTTTAGCAGTTAGGATACATCTAAGCACCACTACTTGGAATGCCTGATCATGTATTGCACACAGTGCAGTATTTCATGATTGAGGTTATCCCAACTCGTGACGCTTGGAAATACGCCACACATTCAGCACACACGTTACACAAACCTCAAAACTCAACACTATCAATTTAAAATAATCACTTTATTAGAAACATCAACTTATTAGTCAACACACTAACAAGCCAACAGGGACACATGTAGTCTGAGGGGGATAAAAGAACAAGGTAACTACATATTTAGCATTATATAACATACGAGAGTAAAAGTGTATGGAAATACACACACAGATCAAGATTTGAAGGTGTACTTATTTAGCCAGGACTTCGGTCTTGTTAACCCTCTTTAATACAGAGGTTAATTGTCTTGGTACCATTTCGGGTACTATGAGAAGGGCGGGTTGTAAATACAACTACTAAAACGTCACGTAACTTCGGTCAGATAAGCATTTTTAAGCACACGAGAGACGGGATCTCTTCACCAAATCATAGAAGTGTTGTATGATAGAATACATGAGTTTTAGTGCTAGTAGGTAGGTTACCAGGTTACTATCCACCAAACTACAAACACCAACTTTATGTGATTCGGTGACAGAATTAGAACAGATCTAATTATCCAAGAACAAATCATATCAGGGGGGAGGGGGGATCCTGTCACCGCCTCACCTTCAGATATATTATTAGAGGGCTGCAACTCCAGCCCAAGGGATAGCATCGAGTCGCTCAGGACCCAAGTAATCTAGAACCTTCTCGAAAGAGCTGGTCATCGAGTCCATGGTTCCGAGAAACTCGCACTCAAGATTGATACACGGGTGAAATTTTATAACAAACCGCATGCCTGTCTTCACCTAGAGTGTAATCCCCCCCTGCCACGCCCATCCGTCTGGACACTGGGTCGAAGTCTGCTGACAATGAAATGTCCACAATCCACGGAAGAAAAAAAGTCGCTTAAAAGTCGACAGGACGATGGTACTGAACTGGGAACAGGAAGAAAGTCCCTGCAACAGTGCCCGTGGAGATGGTACTGGACTGGAAACAGGAAGAAAGCCCCTGCAACAGTGCCCGTGGAGATGGTACTGGATTGGGAACAGGAAGAAAGCCCCTGCAACAGTGCCCGTGGAGATGGTACTGGACTGGGAACAGGAAGAAAGCCCCTGCAACAGTGCCCGTGGAGATGGTACTGGACTGGGAACAGGAAGAAAGCCCCTGCAACAGTGCCCGTGGAGATGGTACTGGACTGGGAACAGGAAGAAAGCCCCTGCAACAGTGCCCGTGGAGATGGTACTGGATTGGGAACAGGAAGAAAGCCCCTGCAACAGTGCCCGTGGAGATGGTACTGGACTGGGAACAGGAAGAAAGCCCCTGCAACGTGCCCGTGGAGATGGTACTGGATTGGGAACAGGAAGAAAGCCCCTGCAACAGTGCCCGTGGAGATGGTACTGGACTGGGAACAGGAAGAAAGCCCCTGCAACAGTGCCCGTGGAGATGGTACTGGACTGGGAACAGGAAGAAAGCCCCTGCAACAGTGCCCGTGGAGATGGTACTGGACTGGGAACAGGAAGAAAGCCCTGCAACAGTGCCCGTGGAGATGGTACTGAACTGGGAACAGGAAGAAAGCCCCTGCAACAGTGCCCGTGGAGATGGTACTGGACTGGGAACAGGAAGAAAGCCCCTGCAACAGTGCCCATGGAGATGGTACTGGACTGGGAACAGGAAGAAAGCCCCTGCAACAGTGCCCGTGGAGATGGTACTGGACTGGGAACAGGAAGAAAGCCCCTGCAACAGTGCCCGTGGAGATGGTAGTTTGGTACCTGTAAGGAGAAAAGTTTACACCCCTTGACTCCCTTAGCTATAAGCTCTTTAGTGTTTGAAACAACATGAACACCACTGCATCCACCTTACAAGGTCAAACACAGTCTTTCAGACGATTCACAGGTCTAGACGATGCGCCCAAACGTTTAAGTTGAGGAATGTATCACATTGATCTAAATACCAGCTCCTTCGCTGACCCGTTGACCTCTTGTACTTTCAAACCACTTAAAAATAGAATCAGCGTGCACAGACACGCACAGTAATCCAGTTCTCACAGAATAGGCACGGAGACACGAAGGTCGGAACATTATACATTGAGAAGAGAACAACTGTGACTGCTGAACAGCTTCGGTCCGGAAAGAGATCTGATATTCCGTGAACTCATATCTGAGGATATTAAGGGTTAAACTAGGAACTGCTTTAAAAAATAACAAGACTAATGTTACAATAATGTTTCTTGGTGTTTGCAACTGTCAGAATATGCGCTTAAAAGCAATCATATCTGCAACAGAGTGTCGATGCTTTCTAGCCAAGTGTTATTGTAAGTTGAGACACGCGTATTGTAAACAATATCACGACACAAAGTACAAGAATCATATTATCAACACTTATGTCGACACCATCATCAACTACCAGTGGGATTCGGCATAGCGAATGGATAAGAGCGCTCGTTCTTAAACATCCGGTGTGTTGATGCCGAGGTAGCGGGTTCAACCCTTACACCGGTCAGTTGGACTAAAATGTTGACTTCTCGTCCTTGACTTGGGGACGTAAATTACAAGTACCTCACCTCAGAAGGCGGAGTGGATATCGTTTGATAGCGAAGGACACTGGAAATAGGGACTGCTCACGACTTTCTCTGTAATCCCGTTTATCCACGTAGGGTAATGCAGCGCGCGAGAATTGGAAGCGGTTCTCGCCTCGTTGGTAACTTACGGGATAAGTGAGCCGGCCGCTCAGAAAGCAATGGAAAACTACTGACCGTAATCTTGCCAAGAAATCAATGACAGCGGTAAAATGCTGGTGTTGACAGCGATGTCCTGTAAAGGATAGGCCCTATGCGGAAAACAAAATCTACATGCAGAAATCAGTCCAGTGCACCAGCAGCAGTAGTAGCACGTGTATGGACTATGCTTGAGTTCAAGGCCAGCCAACGCCCCCCCCCCTCTCCCCCCCCCCCCTGTAACATAAGCATAAATCTTCTACTTCCTCCTCGTCGTCTTCTTCTTCTCCTTGTTACCGCCCAATGGAGCGCAAGCCCCGGTCATAGGTCACGCCAAGCCCTTTGAAGACTTAGTTCATGATTGGTTGGATTGTGTGGCTAAACTTGTCTGTGCGATGGGGTGAGGTAGTCAGTCTCACACTAGCAACCCCCTCCCCAACCACTCCCCCCCCCCCCCCCCCGCCCCTGAGGATTTGCGTGGTAGGTTACAGTGTTACTATTCTTGGCTTCCCTTGTGCCACCTGGCAACACAGTGGGTGATAAGCACAAGTAGACACTTTATTATAACAGTCACGAAAATAAACAGCATCTGATATGAATGTTTGAGTTTAGAGAAGTAAGATGAAAAATATGAAGGCGAATTAATGTGTGACAGGCACTGCAGTATATACTCTGGAGAAAATAAACATGAAAGGAAAGCTGTATACTACATACAGGTCAAGAAGAGATGTATAAAACTTGGGCGTTTTCAGTTTCCTACATCTTGATGCTTCTATAACAACGACCCCAAACACATTTGAGGCTACAGTTCCCTTGCCACTCTGAACTCGTACGTGTACAAATACATACTTCGTGTTTCGGTATTAGACCGACTGCAAATTCAGAATTTCATCGCCGCCCCCTACCCCCAGATATGTCCACTGCTCCTGAAACAACTGGTCATAAAGCTAAGAATAGGTTTTCCAAGAAGGCAAAACTCCCCTTACAAACTGTTCGTGATTACAAGACAACACTTGAATGACAGAGCAGAAGATAGCATGAACATTTGTCTTCCTGTAATTCCTGGAGAGCTCACAACAGGCACGCAATAACAAACTGCCTCAGTTCTTTGCTTCTGTGTCGCAATATCTAAATGTTGAAGTGATATTGGTTTTGAGACGTTGATATTCATGCAGGAAATATATTCAATCGCCATGAACACTGCACAGAAGCATATCTTCAATTCTGAAACAGTAATCGAACATGAACACTGCACAGAAGGATACCTTCAACATTGAAACAGTAGCGGAACATGAACACTGCACAGAAGCATACCTTCAACATTGAAACAGTAGCGGAACATGAACACTGCACAGAAGCATACCTTCAACATTGAAACAGTAGCGGAACATGAACACTGCACAGAAGCATACCTTCAACATTAAAACAGTAAGGGAACATGGAACGTGTGAGTAGGCTATGTCAGAAACCTGGCAATCTTCAGGCCCTCACATACATGTACTTCTCTGAGAACGCCATTGACACGTGGCAATGACCTAAGAATGATGTTGAAGTCCAGTTCCGGCATGTATTGATAACGTGTTGGGTCTTCAAATCATCTCTTTTGGTAGTTGGTTCGGCACTCTTCCGAATTCCGGTCCCAAATAGATCCGCAGTGAATAGGTCAGGGGTTAAGGGTTAGGGTTAGTTGTTAACTAAACACTGACCCTAACCCTTACCCCTGACCTATTCACTGCGGATCTATTTGGGACCGGAATTCGGAAGAGTGCCTGGTTCTCTATTACTATTACTATTAGTCACTTCGTCATAAGCCGACTAAAGTCGGGTCTGTAATTTAAGGGGAATTCCCCCGCCCCTCCCAAACACTGCAATCGCCACATCACGTTCGTGAAGTCATTACAAACACGTGGACTATTCACAGCGTATCCTGCTGCAGCAATCACTAGTCCGCCACATCCTGATGTTGTGAAATCAGTCCAGCTACTTGCCACGAACGATGTATTTGCTACAGCTGTTTAGAACCGCAAGAGTCATTGCTCTTGTTTAATCTGGTGTTTCCTGTATAGAACGGGAAAGTAGGTATTATAACAAACACATCAAGAAGGGCGGTTTCTCTGGGCACGCGTGTCAACACGCGAATATCAGCCCACAACAGAATACTTATAGTACGCGCGAGTTCCGGTGCCGTGGGTTGGTGTGGCCACGCCAGGTTTTGAAACAAGTAGTAGGCCTCTTTCAGTCCTGAAGAATATTATAGAGTTGTTCCGCTGGGGAGGTACCTTGGCAACGCCGCTGGTGACTGTATAGTCCGATGCGAGAGAGACAATCTCAGTCTCTGCTCTTATGCATCTTGATCTTATTTTGGTCTTTGCCTCGAGTCTTGATAGGTTAAAAAGTTTGCCATCAGATCTTGTATGGAGATATATGCCTTCAGCGACAGTCCCAAATGCCTGTCTTAAGAAAATGGCGAAGAAGATACCAAAAAGTGTTGGAGCGAGCACGCAGCCCTGCTTTACTCCACTGCTGATGCTGAATGACTGGGATGTTGAACCATAGAATAAAATATCCCCCTGCATATTTTCGTGAATTTTGAAACTACACAACAACATACTGGTATTACGTGTCAACTGCGCTACCTAGGGTTAGTTAGGGCATGCTAAAAATACGAGGCTTGTTCTTTGCCGGACGTTGAGATCAACCACAACCACAGATAGATTTACTAGGCAACTTTACTTTCTGTAGTTCGCCATTGCCTTCTGAACGAGACGTCAAAGTTGAGCTCCATGTGACCGGTGTAGGACATGAAGCCAGGACTCAGCCTCAGCGTATCGGAAGTGTAAGCGCATTAAGGCCCGAGTCCAGGCTGTCCTCTAGGGCATGCTAGGTTGTAACATTATCCCCGTCGCTCCAGAACTTGAACTGAGGTGATCCCAACAAAACTTTCTTGTTTGAGGACAAGGAGGGACTACAGGAACAGAGTAGCAATGAACAGATACACTGTCCGTCCGTCCGTCCAATTTGTAAAAAAAAAAAAAACTTTCCACCTTGTTTCAACCAGCCCGTGCGGCATCGGTTATAATAGCAGTGGTTCATGGTGCGTAGATTATTACTTTATTTATGTGCCAGTAAAATCTGACTTATATTGTGCGCAGACAATGTCTGTGACGTTGGGTGGGAGGTCTGGTTGTCCGGCAAGTCAGTATTTTTTTTTTTTTTTTGACCGGGTGTCCAAGTCCTGTCCCTGGTTCGTTTGTCCAAGCCGTTGTCAACCCATTCCTGTTGATTATCTCATATGCAGGCCCAACATACCGGTGCTGATCTTTGTCCTAGTCTCTCTCGTTCCCGCCCGTGATAGTGCTATTGCCACCAAGAGGGATCGCTCATCTCGTCTCCCTCCTTCCGGGTCCTCCAGGGAGGAGCCAAATCACACACATCCCGTCCAGACCACGCCGCAGTCCACTGTCCCTCTCAGGGCACCCAGGACATCCACTACAATGGAAAAAAAGTGGATGTCCGAAAAAAAGGAATTTAGGTACATAAAACATGGACAATAAAGGAACAAACTAACATTCATCGGGTGCAGACATTCATGGTGGTCTGCTGATTTCCTGCCTAGTTGTGACATTCATCGGGTGCAGACATTCATGGTGGTCTGCTGATTTCCTGCCTAGTTGTGACATTCATCGGGTGCAGACATTCATGGTGGTCTGCTGATTTCTTGCCTAGTTGTGACATTCATCGGGTGCAGACATTCATGGTGGTCTGCTGATTTCTTGCCTAGTTGTGACATTCATCGGGTGCAGACATTCATGGTGGTCTGCTGATTTCTTGCCTAGTTGTGACATTCATCGGGTGCAGACATTCATGGTGGTCTGCTGATTTCTTGCCTAGTTGTGACATTCATCGGGTGCAGACATTCATGATGGTCTGCTGATTTCTTGCCTAGTTGTGACATTCATCGGGTGCAGACATTCATGGTGGTCTGCTGATTTCTTGCCTAGTTGTGACATTCATCGGGTGCAGACATTCATGGTGGTCTGCTGATTTCCTGCCTAGTTGTGACATTCATCGGGTGCAGACATTCATGGTGGTCTGCTGATTTCTTGCCTAGTTGTGACATTCATCGGGTGCAGACATTCATGGTGGTCTGCTGATTTCGCCATGGCGATTCTTGTTCTAATCTCTTCAAGGCTTCTCCCATCAGATGTTATGACTGTTCCGAGATAATTGTACCGATTCACTTGTTGAAGAATATTCCCATTTACTTGTATATTACATTGTTGTATTTCGTTCTTCCTAGTGAAGACCATAACCTGTGTCTTCTTACAATTTAATTCTAACCCCAGTTGTTCACTGTGTACAACAACCGCATCTACTAATTGTTGCAGATCCTGCGCATTGTCTGCAATGAATACTGTATCATCTGCATATCTAATGTTATTGATGTTTCGTCCTCAAATGCTTACTCCATTTATATCTTCTACATTTCTGAAAATATTTTCACTGTACAGGAAAAAAGATCTGGAGACATTACACATCTCTGCGTAACACCTCTCTTAATAGGCTGATATTGTCCCACTTCATTATCAATCCTTATGGCAGCTTGTTGTTTCCAATATATGTTTTTTATAAGTCTAAAGTCTTTCCCATCAATTTGTAGATCTGCAAGCATATCCACCATGTTGACATGTCTAACTCTATCAAAAACCTTTGTGTAGTCAATAAAGCAAAGATGTATATCCTTTTTTGCTTCAATAGCACGTTCAATAACTGTTCGCAGCATATACACAGCATCTACTGTACCCTTCCCTTCCACAAACCCACATTGTTCTTCCCCTATTTCAGGTTGTCTTCCTCACTCTGCGCGATAATTCTTAGCCAAATCTGATTGATTGATTGATTGATTTAGGAACCGACATCACAGCACTCGGGACATTCCCATAAGCGCTCCGCCTCCATCCCCAGCAGCCAGCGAAGAGTTCCAACACTAATAGTTCCAGTAGCAATCTGATTATATGTCCGTCTCGCCTTTCCTCCGAGCGCCGAGCGTCGGCCAGATCCCCTCGTCACACCTCGTTGTCTCATTCTTACCAGACCATGGTGCTCCATCTGCTCCTCCGAGGTGTACACGTGCTCCCACAAGGCCGCAACCACATCTGCCTTGTCATGCATCAATACTCCACCAAATTTTGCCGAGCCAGCCAATCTGTCCGCCTGTTCATTCCCCAGCACACCGGCATGCCCAGGAGAAAAGATCCAGGTGATGCTTACTACCCGTGACCTCCGAAGCGAAGCAAGCCACTCTGCACGAAGCCTACCTGTTCTCACCCTTCTCAGCATGCTTTCTGAGTCAGTTACAATCACAATGTGTGTATGTATCGTGTTTTCTATCCAGCGGAAAGCTGCACTGACCGCCTCCACCTCCATTCTTAAGCTAGATGTAGTGTTATCATACGCCAGGCTCTCCTGCACCAAACGCCGACCATTAGTTTTTGCCAAGAACCCCCAGGCACTTCTCCTACCTCTCAACACTGACCCATCCGTGTAGATAATCACATCACCCGGGCGAGAATTTTCCTGAATTAGTTGCTGAATCTTTGTGAAGCCAAATCTTTGTGATGTGACTCATTATACTAATTGTTCTATGTTGATCACATTCCAAGGCTCCTGATTTCTTTGGGATTGCAATAAATACAGAGTTACATAATTCAGAAGATATATCTCCAGTATCATATAATGTGTTCAACAGTCTGGTGACTTGATCTAGTCCATATTCTTCTGAAGCTTTAATCATTTCTGTTGTGATGTTATCTGCACCGGGGGCCTTGCCAGCTTTCATATGCTTAAGAACATTTCGAACCTCCATCTCCAAAATTGGCGGTCCTTCATTATTAAATCTAATATCATACTGTTCCTCTCTGTTATACTCATAACGGTTTTTCACATAATCTGTCCATACATGTATAATCTGATCTTTTTCTATTATGATTTTGCCATCTTTATTTTTTAGACAGCCTGTTGATGTACTTGTTCTTTTATTAGTAAGTTCCTGAATTCTTTGGTGCACTAATTTGGTATTTTGACTGTTGTGTTGTTTTTCAATTTCTAAGCATTTTCCTCAAGCCATGCTTTTTTTGCCTGCTTACATAATATTATGACTTGTCTGTGAATTTCTTCATATTTGGCAGAATTATTTTTGTTGAGTCTTCTTGTTTCCATTAGGTGTAAAATTTCTTCAGTCATCCATTTCTTACGACCCACCTTCTTTAATTTTGGAATAGTTGTTTCTGCAGCCAAACTGATTGAATTCTTCAACACTTCCCATTGATCATCCACATCCTGGAATAGGATCTCTAGATCAGACAATATATCAAATCTGTTCTGTACTTTATGTTGAATTTGTTTTGTATTTCCTTGTCATTACTCAATGTACACAAATCATATTTAGTGTTTCCTGTTATATACTTGACTTTCAACTTTATCCTCAATGTTCCTGTATGTAATCTGTGGTCGCTATAACAATCAGCACTGGGAACTGTTTTTGCTATAGTTAACGCGTTTCTAAATCTTCTGCTAATCAGAATGAAGTCAATCTGTTTCTAATCCTGATATCAGGACTCCTCCATGTCCATAACCTTCTAGGGTGTTGCTTAAACCAGGAGTAGTAGAGTAGATCAATAAAAACGGAAAGTGGTACAAGTGAGCTTTACAAGGGCAGTCACAACTGAAGGAATGAACGTTGCGGCTAGACAGCCTCAATCAGCACACAAAAACAAACAGACACTGATACAAGGGACGCAGGGGTGTTTCGAAGGTACCAGGGCAGGTTCTATACTGGCCAAGACCTACTAACACGTCCTAGTCGGGCGTCCTGGGCAACAGGTCCCTTCGGGGTCATGGCTAACATAGTAGGATCGCTGATTCTTCCTCAGGTCCGGTATGACATCACACTGATGTTGGACAACAGGATGTCTTCGTCCGACATACAGGACTTCGCGCTGGAGTTGACAACCAGCGAACGCAAGCAACACTGATACAACTACACTTTTGAACACCGTGAACGCGTACGTCCTGAAGACGTCCTGGGAAACAAATAAAGCGTGTGCCACTGGCTGTATCAGTTGACAGGAAGTGACACATTGAGTCATGCTTTCTCTTTTGCTGTTCGGCTCAAAGTGGTGACACCATGATTCATCGCCTACCACTATGCGGAAGAGAAATTCATCACCCTCCACTTTTAAAGCAGCAAGTGGTTCAAACACCGTCCCATGCGTTCCTCTTTTTGGTGGTTGGTCAACATCCGTGGTACCCACTGTGAACACACCTTTTCGATATTGCAGTTTCTTACGAACGACTTTTTGAATTTTCCCAATTGACACATCAAATTCTTTCGCTAGTGAACGTATGCTTCGACAACGGTTCATCTGTACTGCTGCATACATTTTGGCGATGGTTTTTTTCTGTTGTAACAATATGCGCTTGACCCTGCCGTCCATGATCAGTCGTGAACTGACGTCCTTTCCGAATCATTCGTGCCCAGTCTGTCACTATTGTCTTCGACACACATTTATTACCGTACGCTGCCTGCATTCTTCAATGAATGGCCACTGGTCGACATCCGTCAAATGAAAGAAACTGAATCACCGCTCTTTATTTTGGATCAACCCGGCCATTTGCTCAACGGTCAGAAACAGAAACCATGCATCATGGGACGATAAGCACGTGCTCTTTTATTCATTGGTCAGTACTTATCACATGACTATGACATGATAATGTTCAACGTACACAATTACGCGCGGTGCGGCACGAACAGATTTCAAATGAACGACCCTTATAACATTTCCCCAGGTCTCTGGGTAGTGAGATCGGGCGCCCGTGTGTATTGTTGCGCACGTAAAAAAATCCCTTGGCAGTTGGATTTCGAAAGAGTAGCCTAACGGCGCTGCTCGGAAAAAAAATTGAGTTAAAAAGCTACCCAAAGTATTTCAGGATCCTCGCCGGTGCTACGGAGTTCGTGCACTGAGCTGAGATTATCTGGAATCAGGCTTGAGTTAGTAGAACAAAGCACTTATGGGTTTCATCCGTGTGCCGTGATGTTGATTCGTCATTAAACTGAACTCATGGCAACAGACTGGAATCATTCTCAATCTTATAACAGTTCCACTGTGTGGACACTGAACACGCGTGAGGCAGTGGAACTGTTATAAGATTGAGAATGATTCCAGTCCACATCGTATTGGTCGGCTTGTGCTTCCAGGAATCAGCCATTCATGACTGTTCTTCATAATCATCGTGAAACTTAACGTGACTAAATTAATTCAGTTCCATAGACATGTTTTAGAACGAGTCTTCTTCGATGTTCAGAGCTTGTAAAATATCAGCAGTTGTCTACTTATTGATCCAGGATATTCTAAGAATATTGTCATATTTAAGTTCAAAAACCCAAATTGTCTTCATTGTGAAATGGTCCACGATTCACATTCATATATTGCCACAGGATGGATGCATGTTCTCAATTTGCTTGCCGTTTACCCTCTGCATGGCCAGTCTCCTGACTTCTTGCACAGTCCTCATTGTTGTAAATTATGGAGGCAGGGTATTCAGTTTGAAGAATTCAATTCCATTGTTGTGTGTAAGTTTTCTAACATGTGGCAGAAAATGCATCACAATTACATAATTATGACCTTTGGATAAAGCTGGAGGTAAGGAAATCAAACAGTTACTATAAATAACAAGAACACAGTTGATTTGTTACAATGTTTTTATACCAATAGAACATGGAGGTCAAACTATGACCTACTTTCTCTTACATCAGGCACTTCAATGTTAAGTTACTATTTGCCGGTGACACGGTTCAGCTGAAGGAACATCACAGCATGTGACTGGCACAGCCATCTCTTAATCACAGCTACCACTATTATCTAAAGTATGGCTCAACATAATACAATGAAAACTATTACGTGATACCTAGGGTTGTGATTAGCAGTGACAACATATACATAACCCAAGATTTGCTGGTAGAAATATAATCTTCACAGATAACAACTGTCCTAGTGAAGAATGGACGCATTGTGTATTAAGACACTCGAGTATGACTC
>JACEFZ010024371.1:370000-380000 GCA_014155875.1 Cepaea nemoralis | reverse complement strand
CATCATGGCTGGGTGGATCTTGCAATCAAGTTTTCTATGGAATTAAGTCAGCAGTCTTGCCCTAACCATCATGGCTGGGTGGATCTTGCAATCAAATTTTCTATGGAATTAAGTCAGCAGTCCTGCCCCAACCAACCTTAGCTGCCTCTTATGACAGGCAAGTAGGTTACAGCATTACTGCTCTCTGCTTCCCTTATGGACCCCGGAAACACACAGGGATGAGTCTCTGTGGTGAAGTGGTCAAGCCGTTTGACTCGTGCTCCGAAGGTTGTGGGTTCGATTCCAGGCCGCGCCCTTCGGTTTACGAGTTAAATGTTTCGGAGACTCCTGTGGGTCGTCACTTAAAGCTACGGAGTTCGTGCTTTGTGCGACGCTTTCCACCGATTTCCGCGCTGCGGAAAGAGACCGAGCCATATAGGATAAAACCCGGTGCAATGAAGTCGACCCTATCGACTTTTAAGCGACTTTTTAACACACATGTGACCAATAGATATGCACAAATAAATAACCAGCACTGAGGCATGTATGCTTTTACTGGTGGCTTCAATGAGGCATGTATGCTATTACTGGTGGCTTCAAGAAAGCATGTATGCTATTACTGGTGGCTTCATTGAGGCATGTATGCTATTACTGGTGGCTTCAAGGAAGCATGTATGCTATTACTGGTGGCTTCAAGGAGGCATGTATGCTATTACTGGTGGCTTCATTGAGGCATGTATGCTTTTACTGATGGCTTCAAGGAGGCACGTATGTTATTACTGATGGCTTCATTGAGGCATGTATGCTATTACTGGTGGCTTCAAGAAGGATTATCTCTGCCGAGGAACAGGCTGCATGCCCAAGCAGTCACAGTGTACAGGCAAGGATTGTTCATTCACCTCCAATGAACAAACACTGATTGCCTTACTGCGAAATGGATCACGCATCTGACAATGTGTGAGGCAAGCATTCTACCCTTTGGCCACATACTCATGAATAATGTACTGATAACAAATAAATCTGTTTTACTTATTTATGTTGCAGAAAACACCTGCATCAATCTCCAAAGAATAATTGTATGGGCAGTGAAAAATCAATATGGCGGAATGAAATGTTAGGGAAAATGACAAGTGTTCTGAATGAATACTCTAACACAGTGGTTCTCAACCTTTCTTGGCCCATGCCCCCTCCCCCCGCCCTTTACCATATGTTCAGAAAGTTATTCCCCCCTTTCGAATTTCCTCCCTATAAATCCCCCCACCCTTACACAGTATACATGACAATGGAAGCTAAATTTAATAATACATACTAGAACAAGTCTACATCTACATAAAACGTTATTTGCTTACATTATAAAACGAATTTCATTAGGGTGAGAAGTACAGAACCGTAAAATTTAGAGGGAAAAACTATATCAAGTAACTGGTTCTTGTAATAATGCGATCTTGAAATAATCTTATTCCCCAATGGTTGAGAACCACTGCTCTAACATGTCCAGGCACTCCCATAGCAGATGATACTCTCTAACATGTCCAGGCACTCCCATAGCAGAGGATACTCTCTAACATGTCCATGCACTCCCATAACAGATGATACTGTTGGGGTGTGAAGTATTTGGCCTTCACATATTCTAGGCCATGACTTGTGAGACATATGACTAGTTTCCTCCATCACTTTCTTCCCAGAAAATACTGACAATTGTCTACTACCAATTTTTATGAGGCTGGGTTGTTCCCTGAACCTTGCTGGTCAGAACAAATAATCCTGCCTCTGCTGGGGGTTGAACCCAGACCATTAATGTGACAGGCAAGTGCATTAACCAGTGGCTCAAACCATACATTAGAATAAATTATTTCTCTTTCAGGAAATATTATTATAAACTACAGTTAACGAGCAAACATCTGTGCATACCTTTAAGATGAGGATATCGTATTCCAAGCAGATAGACTCAATGAGAAGTGTCTGGATGTTTCGGTTGACATCGCTGCCTGATGCGCTCACTGGCAGTATACAGGCCACAACACCATTTGGGTTTCTACGGAAATAATGATTTCACAATCATTGTGTGCCCTAGTTAAACAATATAAACAAATTGTAGTTGCGTGTCCTTCACAGGACGTAACAGTCAACCCCAGCATTTTGGTTGTTTGCGATTCCTGGGCAAGTTTTACGTTCAGTAGTTTGCCATTATTTTCTGAACGACGTGGCACCCATACCTTTTTCAACAAAAAAACACCAGCACTGCTGTGTGTTAAACAATACAAACACACAATTTTAAAATATCAAATATGCTGGCATAATATGATTTCTCACTAACTAGGTACCTCAACTGATCTCAGTAAGACTTGTCTGTATGTTTACGTGGTCTATATCTCTTTCATTCCATGATATGTATAAGGTTCTTCATATTCTGATACATCGGTCAGCATGACCGAATGGATAAGAATGCATGTTCTTAAACATCCGGTGTGCTGATGCCAAGGTAAAGGGTTCAACCCCTACACCGGACAGCTGGACTAAAATGTTGACCTCTCGTCCTTGACTTGGGGACCTAAATTAAAATACCTCTGAAGTCGAAGTAGGTTTGCTTGATGGCGAGGGACACTTAATACAGAAAACTGATCCACACACAAAATTAAACCCACGACTACTAGAAGTAGTGTGTATGGAGTACGCTTGAGTTCACAACAAGAGAGTGCTTTAAAAAGTTAGAATTGGTCATCCAGCATCCGTGTGATTGCACTTTGGACATGATCACATGTGCTCTGTGTTCTTCAGATGCTGAAGAAAGTGGGTACTTAGCTTTCAATGACCAGTTGCTTATACATGCACCCACTCCGTCCTTTACCACCAGCCTTCCTGCTGGTGCCGAATGAATTCCTGATTCCATCAGTCACAATTAATAACTGCAAATGTATGTTTGTATATGCAGATAAAGTGGGTTGCAAGTTAATACTTACTCTTACTAGTCCAGTAGTTTGTACCAGGGCAGTGTGACTAGATAGATCTCAACATCTAGTTTATTAGTGTCATTAATAAAAAGAGAATTTGTTTTTGGAATGGAAAGTACATTCGTAGAATTACAATAGGAAGTCCTGACCCAATCTGGCCTGTGCCGCAGCCAAAGAATGCCAAGAAGATCATTAGGCAAACATTTACTAGCTGGGGAATGGCTTCTGATGATCAGAATCCTGCTGTGCGCTAACAATGTGTGTTACCACCAGTGTCAACTGTTGAATTTTGTTGATCTCATGATTTGCATTATCTTAACAAACTGCTATAAGGTGTGTATTTGCTCAATGTAAACCCTCTACATAAACAAGCATGTTCACTGCTCACTGATGTTTGACCTACAAATGTAAACATATCTACAAATGTAAACATTTACAAATGTAATAAATAATAATATGCTCAACCTACCTGCGCAGAGCAGTGACACAATCGTTTAAACCATACGTTAACCGCCCTTCTCTGGACGCAGCTGAGATGGCAGAAGTCACCACATCACATGTAGTCATATCTGGAGACCTGCAAATAAAGAAATAACTGCAATGAAATATCACAGACAGTAAACTGTTTCAACTGACACATCTTAACATGTTTTTCAGTGTTTTAACATCATATCAAAGTCCTTGCTAACAAAATCTGAAAGATGAACTGTGTGCTCACTTCACTGATTCTATATCAAGCCACTCATGGTACATTTTCATTTAGTGGGCTACAGCTACTCCATGTATACATTGTCATTATGATGTATTTTCTTAACTTCTTTTATCTTCTTAATTGTTATATTTATTATCTATACTCCAGCTGTTTGATATTTTAAATTTTTGTGTCCTAGTGAATGATTATTTAAATCCATGCCTAATACAATCATGTATTACTTGAATGAGAACTAACGGGCATTTAGAAAGAGTTACAATATTACATTGATTGAAAGTTGTGATACAGACAGTGACAGTCAATGTTGCAGATGTAGTTTCAGTGCAAATTTCAAAATAAGCCTTTCGCACTATAGAAGTTACTAACTTACTTAGTGATAGACGTAGTGTCAGAGCAGCACTAGCAGGGGATAGGTTACCAATCACAAATAAAGTTATACAATAAAGCAAAAACAAATAGTGCAATGATGTAATAATCAACAATAAAAGATGTACTCACTTCTGCATCAACACTGCTGGGCCCATGGATGCTGTTTGGAGAACTCCGCCCACGATCATATTGCTTTCTGTTTCAGTTAATTATGCAGTCTCGTCTTTGTACTTTGACGTTGAATTAAGTTCACTTTTTGCCGTTTTCTTGCGAAGTTAAAGAATGTGTTGATATGAAACGAATTTACCGTTTCTAAACTTTCAACTCAAGTTACACCACTAATCACGTCCTTTGCATGAATGCAGCCAGGTCGTTTAAAAGTTTCAGCTAATGTTGGCACGCCTCGGGAAAACACGAAGCCTATCTCAGGAGTTCAGACTCTGATTGTTACATGTGGGCACAACAACGTGGGCTTTATACCAGGTCAAATTTGTCTGCGCTCTCATTGGCTGCAGCGGCCCGGCGAGTCTGTGATCATCTGGATCGTTAAGTTTGCGGGAACCCGCTGTTGGTTCTGATGACGTTCACGTGACATAAGCGCCCACGTGGTTAGCCTATATTAAACAAGAGAGTCACGAAATGCATTTTCAGAAATGTTTCCCCACCCCAACAGGGTGCAGAAAGTTGCTGCCAGCGTTAAGAAAAACGTTAAAGAAAACCGTGAACAGAAGGCGGAATGTTAGCTGTAGTAATACGGAAACCCAGGTTTCCCCGCCCTAGTTTATTCATTACCCCCACATTTTGAGTATGCAAAACCAGAGAAATATAACCCAAACTTATACAAAAGTGAGCGGAAATAGCAGCATTGCTTGGGGGATATCATATTTGGGAAACTCTTTATAAATACAAAAGGCACCACCCACCCACTGTTTCCCACCAAATTACAAGCGCGTTTACAAGTGAGATTTTCCCTTATCTTTCCTTCCTAGAGGTGGATTACGTGTGCGAGCCTGCCTTTGTGCTGTGATTGGCACGCTGTTCTTCTTTGCATTTTTTTTTTTTTTTTTGTTGCGTATCCCTTACGGGACGTTGCAGTCAACACCGGCATTTTTCAGCTGCTGTTGATGTACTAGGCAAGTGTTACGTTCAGTAGTTTGCCATTGTTCCTGAACGACCGGCTCCCATACCAGTACGTTATAACACAACGCGACACGGTCTGCTGCACAAATCGGTCGCAGCTGAGCTTCGAACGCCTGGTACCAGGCTCACGAACCGCGTTCGCAAGCCTTTAGCCACGGAGCAGATCTTCTTTGCATATGGCCCCAAATTGTTCTTGTCCGCGATGGTCAGCATTAATGGCTCGTTCCTGTGGCAATTTATGTCGTTTACCATGTATGTATGTATGTATGTATGTATGTATGTATGTATGTATGTATGTATGTATGTATGTATGTATGTATGTATGTGCGTGCGTGGGCGGGCGGGCGTGCGTGCGTGTGTGTGTGTGTGTATATATGCAAGCATGCAGGTTTGTGTTTATGTGTGTGTGTGTGTGTGTGTGTCTGTCTGTCTGTCTGTCTGTCTGTGTGTGTTTATATTTATGAATATATATAGTGAATGACATCTTATATATGTACTTCTATCAATGCATAAGTCACCTTACTTACTTTGGTTGATTGGGTGGCTGGTTGCTTGTTGGTTGATTGGTTGGAGAATCCCCTGGAAGACTGAGTCTAATGCATTGGTATTCGGATGGTTCGAACCTTGGGAAAGGACTGGCATCAATCGGAGTGACGCTGATGTGTAGCTATTTCTCCCGACCCGGGACCTTCAGTGGGGCTGATGTGTAGATATTTCTCCCGACCCGGAACCTGGAGTGAGGCTGATGTATAGATATTTCTC
Organism: Cepaea nemoralis; assembly: GCA_014155875.1. NCBI lineage: Eukaryota > Metazoa > Mollusca > Gastropoda > Stylommatophora > Helicidae > Cepaea > Cepaea nemoralis. The sequence goes on along the minus strand of JACEFZ010024371.1, from coordinate 374,087 downwards.
CCGATCCGGGACCAGGAATGGGGCTGATGCGTAGATATTTATCCCCACCCGGGACCTGGAGTGAGGCTTTTGTGTAGATATTTCTCCTGACCAGGAACCAGGAGTGAGGCTGATGTGTAGATGTTTCTCCCGACCCGGTACCAAAGGACTATTTCCACGGGGACTGTATTGAGTCTAGTACGACTTTGTGAAGGCACATGAAAGGTGTATGTAGCATAAGTGGGAGCGCAAGCGCAATTGAAATACCACTACTTTTATCGTTTCTTTACTTATTCGGGTCTTCAGTGGAGGTTTGTTCGCAACATCCATCCATTATGTGCCATGCCGATAAGCGTGGGCGGTCATGTTTTGCCAGCTCACTCGATCACCAGAGTCGTGGATCAGCTCCGTGTTTCTGTCTCGACCATGCCACGTGGCCAAGCCATCCAGATACTTACTTCTTGGTCTTCCCCTTGGTCTCTTCCCTTTGATCTTGCCAGTTGTCACCAGGTTCTCCAATTCATTTCTTCTCATAACATGCCCAAAAAATTTTGACTGTCTACATCTAATGACTCTAATCAGTTTACGATCTTCATTTGTTTCTCGAAGGACTTGTTCATTGGTTTTTCTGTCTGTCCATGGTATTCTTTGCATTTCCCTCAGAAACCACATTTCCACAGCCATCAAATGTTTTTCAGGCTGACTGCTCATTGTCCACGCCTCACATCAATATAAAAGTACAGGTTCTATGTAAAACTTCAACACTATTTTTTCTCGTTTCAATTGATATCTTTTCTTCTTCTTCTTTGCGTTCATCCGGAGTGATTTTTTCAGATGTGATTGCGGTGTGTCTGGTTAGGCACCCTCGGGTCGAAACCCTCAGGCCAACACATCCGACTTTTAGCGTGCATTTTTGACCAGGTTAGCAATCCTGGGAGACTCTCACTTTTGTGGTACCGTCCACATCTCAGCTGGTCAAGTTGGAACAGTCGAAGACTACACGGTCATCCCTCAAGTGAAGGCAGGGACAGTCCATAGCATTTTCCGCCATCCTGGGTGGCTTCCATAATTGCAGAGCCGGCACATAACGCTCTGGTGCTGGGTTTACCGAGGGAATCGTCACGTCCTGCTCATGGCTGTTTTAATTCCTCACTTCAATATATTGGGCATTTCGCTCGCCCTGGGCCGTTCCTGCACAAACCAGTCAGCTCTGCGGTTGGTTTCCACTAAGCGAGTTTTCGGACATGTGCTTGTCCCTGTACAAATCAGAGCTGTTCCAGGCACGGCGGACATTCGGAAAACTACCTAGTCAGGGCTGTTCCGAACAAGAGCGGCATTCGGAAACTAGGTAGTCAGAGCTGTTCCTAGCACGAGAGACATTCGGACGAGACATTTCACTCGGACGTAATTGCGTAGTGTCAATTTTTAGTTTGCCACCCGTAGGACGACACTTCCGACTTCCGGCGGGCATTTTTTAATGAGGTTAACCTTCCTCTGATTTCGAGGCACGTTAGACTGTTGTGATGTCGCCCACATCTCAGCTGGTCAAGATAGAACGACCAACGACATCGCGGTCGGCCCTCAAGGGAAGGCAGGGGCAGACAATGGGCAGTCCCTCGCTATCCAAGGAGGCTTCCATAATTGCAGAGCCGGCACATATTGCTCCGAGACTGGGCTCACCCGAGGAGTTGCCACGTCCTGCTCATGGCTGCTTTAGTTCCTCACTTCCATGTATTGGGCATCTCGCTTGCCACTGGTCGCTCAAGTGAGCTCCAGGGGCGGTCAGACTGCGGGCGAAATCCACTCGGTAAGCTTTTGCTTTTGACTTTGGGCCACGCAATAGGTTCGCTCGCCGTGCGTTCCATTTCGCGTTATTGAGACGTTTCTCCACTTTTATCTACACTCTCTATGAGTTAGATACAGACAGTTTTCGTAACCATTTCCTTCGACTGGGGCATTTTACTGACTTTTTCTACTCGCTCACGAGGTAGGCTACATGTGCTGCCGGCTCAGCACCTTACCTTCGTGCAGCAGTCAGTGAGAAACGGCCAGGCCATCTCATCCGGGAATCCAACATATCCCTCAGCTGAGAGCCTTCAAACAAGTGTCAGAAATGGGCATGTAGCTTGCTCAGTATCTCGATTCTAATTTTTCGGTAGGTGGATATCGGCCCGACTCTCAGATCCGAGGGTCTGTGGCTTAGAGGCGTTCAGCCTAAACCCTCGACAGAGAGCCTTAGAGTATTGTCCGAAACAATAACTGCCTTCATGCGCCTGATTTAAACTTTTGACTGCTATCCTCAGTCTCCTGCAGAGCAGCAGGTTGTGTCTCTCTTAGTCTGGTCCCTATCCCATACGCTGTCCGATATGTAGTTTTCACCCATCGGCAAGCATATGGGGTCAACGGGACACTCAAGCTCCCCCACCACGGCAAGGTGGAGACACATCGGGGGAGGATATCTTTTTATTGGTCAGTATGTTTTTCATCTTGCAAAAGGTTACCTTCGCAATGGCAATTCTTGTTCTAATCTCTTCAAGGCATCTCCCATCAGATGTTATGACTTTTCCGAGATAGCTGTACAGGTTCACGTGTTTAAGAATATGCCCATTTGCTTGTATATTACATTGTGGTATTTCTTCCTTCCTAATGACGACCATAATCTGTGTCTTCTTACAATTCAATTCTAACCCAAGTTGTTCACTGTGTGCAACAGCCGCATCTGCTAAATGTTGCAGATCCTGTTCATTGTCTGCAATCAAGACTGTATCATCTGCGTATCTAATGTTATTGATGTATCGTACCCCAACGTTGACTCCTTCAATATCTTCTATATTTCTGAAAATATTTTCACTGTACAGGGAAAAAAGATCTGGAGAAATTACACATCCCTGTCTCACACCTCTCTTAATAGGCTGATATTGACCTACTTCATTATCAATTCTTATGGCAGATTGTTGTTTCCAATATATGGTTTTTACAAGTCTAAGGTCTTTTCCATCAATTTGTAGATCTTCAAGCATCTATATCATGTCGACATGTCTCACTTTATCGAAAGCCTGTGTGTAGTCAATGAAGCAAAGGTGTAGATCTTTGTTTACTTCTATAGAACGTTCAATTACTGTTCTCAGTATATACTATATACATAACATTTACTGTACCATTGCCTTCTACAAACCCACATTGTTCTTCTCCTATGTCAGGTTGTATTTTCTTCCCTAACTCTTTGCATGATAATTCTTAGCAAAATCTTCGTGATGTGACTCATTATACTAATTCTTCGCAATATATATGAGCAATATCTTCTGCGGGCGGAATCTCGCTGGTCACGGGATCCGCATTGAAGACAGTGTCAGGCGGGGAGTTTGACAATAGCAAACGCTTATATAAGTCCAGACACTTGGTCAGGAGGGAGATTGACAGATGTACACGCTCATACAGGTCCAGACAATTGGTTTGAGGCACTCAGCTGAGGGATATGGCTGAACGCCTCTAAGTCAAATCCCCCGGATGTGAGGGCCTGGCCGCTACTCACCTGCTCTTGGAGGTTTGATGCTGAGCCGGCAGCGTCTGCAGCCTACCATGTTCCAGACGTACTGGTTATCCTTTCCCCTGGAGAAAACAAGGCAAGGCCGAGAGAGGGAACATGCTGCATGGCAACACATGTTCTCTGAATCCATACCCAGGCATTGTGCGATGGAATTCTAGCTCTAGTTCCAGTCAACATACTTTCGTCTGTAAAGACGGCAAGGTGCCACTTACTTACTAACTCTTGTAAGAATTTCAATTGCCTCTGTCTGATGTTTGTAATAAATTGTCTTTGCGACTCAGCCTCCCTCAAAACGTCCAGATTGTTAATTGTGGCTGTCCAATTACGATTACGTATTACGATGTAGACCCGTCTCCGCGGTGAAATAGTTACGGACGAGGTTCGTAATCCCGTATATCAGCGTTCGAAGCACAGCTGCGCGAGATTTGACAGCAGACCGCGTTGCGCTGTTTGTTTTACGAAAGGTATGGGTGCCGGTCGTTCAGAAAGCAATGGCAAACTATTGAACGTAAAACTTGTCAAGACACCAGCAACAGCAAAAACTGCTGGTGTTGACTGCAA